>JAKWBI020000334.1:0-52962 GCA_022664585.2 Zalerion maritima
GTTGTTCGTTTTTTTTTTGGCCTCGTTATATAAATTACACCATAAAATCCTATCTCCTATAATCTCCTCTAAACAACCAAGACTCAGACTCCCCCCCCCCCCCCCCCCATGGATGAGGTTGATGTGCCGCCGGAGGGCTGCTGAGACGAACACCCCTTCATGTTTTTCTGGGTGGGGTCCATGTTGCGTCGTTCATAATTGGTTAGATTGAAAGGTTCAGAGTTGCGAACCCTTCGGTGCGCAGGTGGAGGGGGTCTTCAAGCATATTGCAAGTGGGTACGGCCACAAGTTGATCGCCATCTGGCCTCTGCACGAGGATGTAGTAGGGAAGTCAGACAGTCGACAGCCCTGGAGGTTATGCCAGGTGCGTAGTAGCTACGAACTATTCCTCGAGGTGACTTCGCCTAGCAGTCTGGTTCCGCCAAGCATAAATATAGTTCTTCCCAATCCCAAACATCTTCTTCCACATCGATAGTACCCCCCTGAGGAAGTGAAAACAACACATCAACCTTCCAAATGCCCCCATAAATACATCCATACGCACATCATCGTTTCACCACAAATCTCCAAGACAGCGAACACCACAGCCCTTTTTCCCACATACCCGCTAAAACCCCAGAACCATGCCATCCCACCCGCTCCCCGCCCTTCTCCGTAAATCATATACCCACCTCCTCATCCCCAGCCTCATCCCCAGCCTCATCCCCCCTCCTTAAACTTAAACACAACCCCACCTCGGCCATTGTCTCGGCCCGAACAATCATGCTCTAAGGCCCCAAGGCCCTCAAGTTAATTGTCAAGCGAGCAACACGTCTGCTCTCCGGTGCCACCTCCCGCATGCACGAAGTTGCGGGTCCTACCCCCCTAACATGGCACTCCTGCATAGGCAATATCGCAATCGCCACCGAAAAGGATCCATATCCCGGCCGTATCAACTCTAAGAATATCATAATTCTCTTTCCTTCCCATTGCAGGCCTTTCTGGGTCGGTGTCAGACAAGGAGAAGGGCACGGGGGTGTTGGTAGCTCTGCCGCGAATTGTGATGGATGAGGTCTACATTCCGAGCTCGCAGCTCGCAGAGGAGCTTGGTGGGCTCAGCTGCGTCCTGGAATGTCCTACAACTATGAGCGAAAGGTTGCTTATGGGGGTAGCTGTTGTGCGACGATAGCAGTACCAAATATCATCTTGCGAAGTTCAGCTCCTCGGTTGGCGAAAGGTCTTCACAGATTTCATGGCTTGCCTAGCCAACGCCGCTGACTGTCCAGCCCATCCGGTACTACTACCGCTCGCCTCGTTCCCGCTTTGTGTCTCTGAAACCTCCAGCACGGGCATTCTCTGGCCCAGGAATTCCAGTGGGAAAATGTGGCATTTGAGCGTTACACCTTTTTGAACCGCGTCTCCGGGAGTTATGATGCCCACCGATTCGGCTTGCTTAAAGTCCGACAGGGACACCGGGAAGACAGAAAAGGTGTGTTCCAAGACCTCAAGCATGGCATCTTCCGACAGTGCAGTCTTTGTCGCCCCAGCATCATCACCACCACACATGAATTGGCTTAGCTTAGACACGCGCATGCCCAGGATTGAATCGACGTCCCGGCTTAGGATCTGCGTACTATGACCCCATGCGACAAGAATGGTATTTCCTGGAGTCGGCGCCGCGCCTTGCGGACCCAACACCACGAGACCACAAAGGTTAAAATGTGCTTTTGGCCGATGGTTTGTCGCGGTGCAGGTAGGGAGCAAGTCAGGTTGTGTTGTGCTTCTTCTACTAGGGTAAGTAGCGCGGATTTCGTACGACATGTTTGCTTGAAATCGAAGACGAATGGCCGGGATGCGGATACGACGGTGGTGCGTGCCAATTCTAATTTCTAGCGGGTTCTGCTGTTCGGATCGAAGAAGGAGAGATATGTGCCGGAGAGAAGTTTTCACTTTCCAGCTGAGAGCAAAATCTGTGTCTCTTGTGCGAGCGAAGGACCCTTGCCAGGGCCGGGCTGTCACGGACGACTGGCCATCGGCGCCGGCGGCTTGGGATAACGAGTTCCCTTCAGACCATGTGAGGAGCCACAGAATACTTTGTCCGTACCGCGCATAGACTGCTCTGTCGCTGTTCGAGTTCGGGTTCATCCATTTGACGCTGATGGCGGGACGGGTGAAGCTATCCATTTGTGGGGTGCAATCTAGGACCGCGAAGTACTGTCCACGGGCGGAAGTAGATGACGAGCTTGCCCCCCCGGCGTTCCAGCAGACGTGTACATCAACAGAAACTTCGCGGCCGCTGGTGAAGATGTTGGGACGGTAGAAGGTTTGAGATGAGGTCCAGCGGATTGGGTCTTCCAGGCGACTGAATTCCATCCCAGAGAAGCATGCAGGGCACGGAGCCAGTAGCTGGGAGTCTTCCCACACCATGCCAGACTCTTCCTTTTTCTGGTCTTCTTGGGGTGGCGCCGACCAGCAAAATATAGACTGGTCGTTCGAAATGCGAAGGATCTCTAGCTGCAGGCGTTGGAATGCCTGGTCTCTCTCGCCGTAAAGAGGGGGCATGTGCACACCGAAGAGACCCATCAAACAGTATGCTTCGTCTTCCTTGCGCGTCGTGACTCGGTTGGCAGCCCACGACATGCGGAAGGCGACGCTATAACTGTGAAGGTCGCGATCGGAGTTCCACTGCTTGCACCGCGTACACTTTCCGTCAAGCTCATAGGGAGCCAGGCAATCTGGACACTCGTCATAGTGTTTCAGCGCGCCTTCTGGGATTCTGGTGATCTCCGAAATGCGAGAAAGTAGCGTTCCGTTTCGATCCCCTAGCTTGGTCCAGTTGGTGCTGTAGAAAACCACGTTTTTGGGTGCAATCAGTTCCTGGAGCGTCCAGCCGCGGGTGAACCATCGGCTGTGCTCGAACGTGACCCCGTTGTCATCAACGTCAATGTTAACGGCAAGGGACTCGGCATCTGCAAGGGACTCTACGTCGGCGAGGTATGCGATGCACATGACAGCTTCCCTGTACCATACAAACATGGAGTTGATGGCCTCGGAGAGTTCGGCGCTGCTGCGCTTGTCGATGCAGCAGTTGTCGATCCAGATGTGCTTGTGGCCCATCGCTTCCCTGGCCACACGGCAACCCTCGGATACCTTCCCCCACCCTTGTTTGTGCTGGGGGAGCGGTGCACCCTCATCGCAAATATCCTGGTATAGAATCTCTTCGCATCCCCATGTGTGTGAAAAGATTGCGTACGGTGGGACGTTGCCCTCAAACGTCTCAAGCCGGAGCGTGGTGGTGTTGAGAAGGATCATCGCGGCTGTCACTGCCCGCGATGTTGATACGTTGGGTCATTGTGGTTATTGGCTAGAACCCATGAGAAAATAGGTGGTGAAGGGTTCGAGTTCAGCTCTCAGATGGCAATATTTGCATGATATCTGTGTGTTTGGTGATGTTTCTTCTTGCTGCCACAGCCATTCAGCATCAATTGTTGTGCTTACGTACTCCACCCAATTCAACGTGCAGCCAATCAGTGGTCGGGTTGGCTCCCGAGGTCCGCTAGGTGGTCTCACGTGCTTGGTCAATCTCCCCGTCATGAGCTGAGCCTGGGTTCCAAGTGCCACGAACTATAGAATGATGTGTGCTTAACAGTTTAGGATGGGAAGATTTAAAGCCTTGCTAGTCATCAGGACAGCGATTGCAAGCCACGCTTCACCAAGTTGCTCATATCGAAATGGCAATGCCCGGTGTCTCCGCGTCATCAGCATAGCTGTCTGATGGACGCCTTTCTCTACAGGAATATCGAAGGCCTAGGAAGTCGGGTCAGTTGTAAGGAGCCCTCCAATGCCATGGATCTACGGAACAAATTTCCCCGAAACTTGCACTGCAAACATATCAGTAGCGGACTTTACTTTGTATTACGAGGAACTTGGTGTCGAACGACGGTCGTAAAATTCCCAACAGGGCATTGAATAGGTGCCAGCTGAGGAACAAGGCACTCGGAAAGACTGCGAACCCAGTAAGTATTGAACGTATTCGCCAACGCATAATACAGCTCATGAAGCAGCGCCATGATCCCCCGAACATACATAGCGACTTAGAGCCGTTGCGGGGGGTCCTGGGAATCACACACAGCCCGAGCATTGCAGTCAATCCATCGAACCTAGAACGTCACGTACTCGGTGAATATCATAAAAAAGACGGGGTTTGAACCTCAGTATTCCACTACAAGACCACCACTATAACCACTTTCTCGCTACCTTAATCACTGGTGGAGGGTTCTTATTATACGTCGAGATTAGATATGCCACTAGTTATTTTCAACCCTTCTTTGGGGATACGGATTCACTGTCAGTCGCAACTGATTAAAGAATCGCAATTATTTCACAACTTCAACCCCCTACATACTTTGGAGGGTGTCCTGGATGTATCTCCTTGTTTTTCTCTCCTCGAAATTATCGAGCGAATGTGAATAGGCCTAGAAGTGATTGTTCGTGGCGAGACTTTTGTCTGAACTGAACCAAGTAGGCATTTGGGGTGGTTCATCGAGGTACAAAAATAATTGATCAGAAATATTAACTTCAAAGGGGTATTCACTTTGAAATGTTTCTACCTACATGTGTATATATATTGATGCATAAATTTCGTCACATTCAGCTAGGAATCAGGCATTGACCCTTTTTAGAGGATTTCAACTATATCAAGCGTCTTCAATACACATGACTCGTTTATGAACCCTACAATACTCTAGGAGACGGTATAATTATGAAATTTCAAAGAGGATATTGCACTTGGCTCTAGATTCTAGTCTAATGTATGCTTCTTCACTTCATTTTCCCATATAAAATCTCTCTCACTTCAAGCATCACCCTCGTCCCATTCCACAAACGCCTCGCAGCACCACCTAAAAAGCATCACGAAACAAGTCTATTCGGCGTCGCACAACCCTCATCGACGCAAACCGTTTCCTTAATCCTCCTGAACTCCGGAGCCACCCACTCGCTCACCGAGGCCCAAATAGGTAAGTGGGTGCAGATACAATCTGATAAGCATGACAAACCCAAAAAACCACCAACACTTTGATCCCTTGATCCATCGATAACCGCTCCTACCCTCACAAAGCCTCAAATGAATGACAACCCACACATCAATTGTAACGTAGCCATCCGATCCGCCATCGTGAATGAATCAATCTAAATAGCACTCGAAAAGCCTCCCACGATTTACATGACTTTTGTGGCACTTCGATGAGAAATCGATCCCGTATCTCACATCTTCATGGCGCGCGGTTGCCCTTGCTTCCGTGGTATGAATCATAATGAGTGCCCGCACCACTCACTCGACTTGGACCGTTCCACTGTTTCCACGGCCCTGGTGGCAGACGCCAGCGATATCCGGCATCCAGGTCCCATTGCCAATGCTACATAGCTGCTCACAACCGCCGAGCAGTTTTGTGGCATGTGTTTGTGAGTTAACTGTGTGTCGCCGCCTCCACTGAAAAAAATTCTCGAGATCACGCAGATAACAGGCAGTCATATAAGTCTAGCCTCTGTTATGTGTCGCCCGCCATCATTGAACTCCGTGTCTCCCGCCCCATTGACTTTCCCGCCACCGCTCCGGTCGGTTGTATCTTGGGTCGGCGCCTCTTACCCGTGCTCGCGTACCAATTAACCCGAGGTCCGACATTCTCTTATTCCGAGTCTCGAGCTCATCGGTGCAGGAACATCTGATGATCGAGCCATCACCAACTTTTGAAGGTCCCTCTGCCTGTGGAGCATTCACACCAAAACTTTCAGTCGTCGAAGGCCGATGGCCACCGTCCGCCCAGTGGTGCGCAGGTGTAGTGCATGTACTATGTACAGAATGTATCCACCATGGCAACTTGTGGCGCCCCTGCACTACAATACAATAATAAGGGTGAGCGTGAGTTCTCCGCCGCAGCATCTCCCCAGCTTACGAATCAATAAGCGGAGCATTGTCATGAGGCAAGCTACTAATTCGCTAGCAAAGAGCAGCAGAATCAGACCCCTCCAGGATCCGCATAATTTTTCATCCTGCTGGTAGAATAGGCAAATGCAACATAAATTTTATGATGCAAGACGACGGTGCCGGAAGCTGCCATTTCGCCTTGCTTGCCCATGGTTAAATCCTTGCTTACCCCGGCATGCCTGCAAGAGTATGTCACTCTCTTACCAAAGGCCCCCTACCTGCTGTGTAACATGAAAGGATAGGGTTCAGAACCGGACGAGAACGGACATCTTCGGGATGTGGGAAGACAGGGCCTTGCCCTCACGATTGCCGGAGAAAGCGCTTCGCAGTTCAAGTCCTCAAATTACAAAAACCCTAAACGTGACCACCAGAAAAAAGGATGGTTTTGGCATGGTTTCTCAACACCAACCCACAGGGCCGGCCACAAACCGGATTGCTGGTTGCAAACTTTATCGTCTAGCGCTTGCATTCTGTATGTGTGTACTATGTATGCGTCGATGGCTGCTGCGTGTCTTGGCTACACTTGGACTGGGCTCCTGTCGCTGGCTGGCCAGGAATGGATGATGTGGTACAGATGTACAAGCCAGCCAATCCAGCACAGGCAATCCAGGCTAAAAGAGGTGTGCTGCAATTCTCATCACGATGACGGAAGTCTTCCCACGCCGGAAAGTCTGCAAAGGAAAGTCGCGACGGAACCTGGTCTCGGCATTGGCGATGCTGGATGACTGCATCCCCGACAGTTTCTTGCCAGCCGACGCCATCCGTCTTGTCGCACTAGTCCAACGCCACAGCGGCGGCAAGGCTGGACAGCTGTGGCTTCCGGCTCTTGAGACACCTTGGCCTGCATCACTTACCTAATCGGGGAGCGCGCGGTATCTGACCGCCATGGATTCCGACATTCTGCCCACCGGGACTGACGATGCTTTCATTATGCTCGCAAGCTCGTTTGCCCAATGCAACGGCAGATTCTTTCTTCTTTCTCATTGAGCCTCCTCCGCACAGCTCTCCCATCACTGCAGGGGGGAGGCATTACCCAAATCCATACTTCGGATCCGGTACGATATGTCGGCGATTCTCCATTCGCGCCGAAAGGAATAACCAACCTCTTTCAGATGCTTCAAATTGAGCTGGTTTTCATGCTGATTGTCCAAAAGTCGCCGAGTTTGAGGGGACGAAGGGGTCCATGGGGGGAACCTTCGCGGGCTGGTTTAAGCCCTTTATGTTTAAGCGATCGAGAAGCACCGAATTGCCCATGGGAAGGATAGCAGAAAACGATGTGCTAAGGTCGCCCTCCATTATCGTGCTGCATATCTGCTTGCTCGAATCCAGAAACTTGTCCGACATGAACTGTCCGGAGGACCATTTGCCGGCACCAGAAATAACAAAAAACAACAAGGAAGAACAGGAAACTGGAATCTCGAAAGTTGTTTCTGCTGCATGCACATGACGATTGGTTCATACACATGGTTCAGCCTTTTCGGCCCGATTTTGCACGCCCAGCCTGCCAGCATTCTGATCTGGTCTAGTTTGGTCGTAAAGGTGGGCCGGTGAGTAGCGTGTTGCAGGGGGTATGCTGGTATCACTCGAGTCCAATGGGAAGGGCCCTATTCTCCGCTTCCCCAGGTTTATCGTTGGCGTTCGTTCACTCGTTCACTCCAAGTTCCCTTTTCTCGGGAACCCGTTCTGTTTCCTCTGTTGGTGAGTGAGGAGCGCAAAGTGTGTACCATAGTAGTGATGTCAATATGGGAATCTCCTCATTCCTCTCGTTTGCCAGGTCTTGCATTGTGTGTGATCCTAAAGGGCAGAAAAAGGTCCCTAGCAATCTCACACATGACAAACAAATGCAGAGAGAGACAGAGACTTGCATTTTCGTATTGCTGACCCCCGAAAGAACAGACTCGCAGATGGGATAAGAACGTCTGGTTTTTTCACTGGCCGGCTCGCTCGCTGGGATGGCGGCGAGATACTGCTGTACTTGAGAATACATGCCGCAAGTAACAAGAGCATGGTTGAACTGGAGGCACACGGTACAGCGCAGTAGGAAGCGCATGCAGAAGCATCAGTCATAGATGTTGTGCGACTGAAGGCCTACAGCAAGACTTTGGTTCTCCCTTTTCCCTCGTGCTCTGGTGCATGCAAGACTGATGGCTATTGGCTGGGTGAATGTGAGGGGGAGCGAAACCTGTTGTGGCCGTGTATTATCGGCTTGCCGTGCTTGCTGCGGGTTGTGCTTCTATTTTCACTTCCACCCTCACTATTTATCACTTCTGGAGAACTTGAGATGGTAGGACAGTCTTGGTCTTAGTCCGCGACTCGTAACAACTCTACTAATCGAGCCATTAACGGCTCGAGGGATTGCTATACCACACCTGCTTTTCCTCATCTGTTGTTTTCGTTTCTTTTTGGTCGGCTTGAATCTCTTTTTTCCCCCACCTATTTCCGGGAGTTGAAATCGAGCATGTTTATATGGGATGGGAACTGCTACCGGACACGCCGCTATCGCCATGTTGACGAGTGCCTAGAAATGCACTCTGAGGGAATGTCCGGATTGAGAGCACAGAGTACAAAAATGTACCTATATCTCGAATGAATCACTGGCAAGCCACAGGTGTGCGGAGATGGCAAGGTCTTAACCACCCACCAACAGCAACGGGCATGTACGGGGGCCATTGTAACCGAAACCTGGTGAGCTGATAGGCTGGTGCATGGTGGGCTATGCCAGATGGAAGACGCTTGGAAGACTTCTGCCACTCTTCTCTGCTTTTCTGTGTGGCCAATCTTCTGGTTGGGTGGGCCTGGGTAGTGCTGTTCTCTGGTCCCTAGAAAATAATATCGCCAGTCGGTTGAAGGGAGTCTCAAAATTAAGTCACAAAGCGGCATGATGAAGGTCATATACTAGATAAGATGAGCTAGAGACAACAATAGAGCAGGAAGATTGCCTCCCCGTGTCTTACTTGTGAATGTCTTGTTAGTCGAAGGGTCTCCCTCCTACTTGCCCGTTCCGATGAACGCTGATCAATTTCGGATCAAAAACAACGACCCTGAAAAAGGGGTTTAGAGAAGAAGGGGGAAAGCTTCGGGAAAAGCAAAATAGTTTAAAACCATATCATTCCAATACAAGGTCAACATATCCATCTCTCCCTAGATAGACGAGATACCTTGTCTTTCCCTTGGTATCGTCTGATAGTGCTGTAGTTAGAGGGGGGCGAGTAACGAGCCAGAAATAGAACTAAGTGAGGAGGTAAAAGAGGGTCGAAATCATCCCGTACAAGAGAAGGAGGAGAGCAGAAAGCATAAAACTAGCACCCCTCTTCTTTTCTTCCCCCTTTCCCAGGTGTCATTGCTGGAGGGTCTAATGTCTCTACGTAGAGTTGAGGATGGGTTTATATTCGCTAGTTCCCCTCTGAAGGATTCTGTAGGTGGTGAGAGCCTCGGTGTGGTGCCGCAGCAGACGCTTGAAGCAAAGGTTGCACGATGGCGAAGTTTTAATATATCGAGAAAGGCTGACCCTGCCAGCTGGGAAAGGGAGTCGACGACTTTCTGGGCAAGAAGGCTCCGTTGATGGAAGGGACCATTGTGCAACGCGCAGGATACCTGCCTTTTGCGTTCCATTATCGTAAGGAAAGAAGTCATGGCCTGCGTCGCAGTTGTAGCTTCCGTCTCTGGTCGAGGATACACCAATCACCAATCACCAGCCCGCAGCTAAGCCCATTAGGATACTAGGGTTGGCAAATTATTAGTGGTACGGAAGGTGCGAGGATTGTGTCAACATGTGGTGGTACTGTTAGGAGAACAAGCCACCGTGCCACGTTACAGCTGGGGAGGAAATTGATTTCTATGCAGAAAAGGCATGGACAAGTTGGAGGATGGAAGTATTACACTAACAACCAAGTCTTGTTTCCCTTCATCTCATTGCCTGCAGAACCGAGGTCGCCCTGTGCTTTTTCCGTTATCTTACTGGCTGATTTGCTTCTTCCTCTCCGTGCAGGGATGGGCAGGGTACATTACGGTACGTACCCCAGCCAGCTCCTTCTCCCAGGCGGATCCTTGCGCCATTGTCCGCTCACCCTCGTTTTCTCATTTTCCCACTCTCCTGCCGGTCCCTCCCTTCCACCTCATTCATCGCACCCACACTTTTCTCTCGACTTTCTCTTTTTCCCTCTCACTCTACAACCACATCCCATCTCTCGATGATAATTCCCACGTAGACACCAATTCAAGTTCAGCGCGAGGAGACAAGACTTTCGATACCCGGAGACGAAAGGGAAAATATCAGAAGCTGAAATCAGGAGAACTCGAAAGGTTATCTCGGCTCTTAAGACCATCCCCGGCCCTGTCGCCTCCACAACACCATCCGACTGTGCATTTTCCTCTCCACACTAAACAACGACGGGCCGATTAAAACCACGTCGTCCCCGCGAAACTGCAGTCGTTGCATGCCAACTGCTCTCCTAGTCAATTATTCCCCCGACTTCCCCGGATTTTCGAAAAGGACGCTTTCTCGCCATAGCATTTTCTAGATGTTTATGTGAAGCAAAAGGCGGTGGTATTGTGTTGGGAACGTCACACACGCACCCACCACCAGAGACACAAATCCATCTACCAGTCCATTACAACTCTTATTATTCTCGACCGCACCACCTGTCAAACCTTATTTTCCACCCGCCGAACCATACGAATACGTTTTTTTCTGAGGCCACTGCGCGAGCTTGGCCACAAACAACTGGCCGTAAAATCACCACTACTGACAGCATGTCGACGGCCGTCAAGAGGGCTTGCGATGCCTGTCATCGCCGAAAGGTCAAGTGCGATGGAGTCAATCCATGTCGCAACTGCTCCTCGGCCCAGCTGAGCTGCACGTACAATGCGATTCCACAGAAGAAGGGGCCCAAGGGCTCCAGGGCGAAGGTCATCAGCGAACTCCGCGAAACTCAAAGACAGACGAGTCTTTCGGCGAAGATTCACCATAGTCTCATGAACCCGGGTCAGGAAGGAGCCCTGTCGCAGACAATGAGCTTAAAGGGAACACCAGGATTACTTGCGATGGACACAATCAAGGCGGCCATCGACTTCTATTTCGATTACCTCTACCCGATAGCGCCTATCCTCCACCGCCAGCGTGTGCTCAACCAGGCGACTTATATGGAGCAGAACCAGAGTATGGACACGTACTGCCTCCTGAGCTCGTTGACGGCGTACACCATGATCCAACCAGGCGCGCCTCTTCCTGGCGCCGACAACGGTTTCAATCTCGCTTCAATACCCGGCGCACACGTCGCAGCATCCCAGATTCTGATTGAGGAGACGGTACGCGTCAGGAAAGGCCTGGACTACATGATGAACCCTACCTTCAACAGCCTCTGCACCAGCTACTTCCTCTTTGCTGCCAATTTCACGCTAGACTACATGGACCAGGCGTGGTTCTACTTGCGGGAAGCCACCTCCATCATGTTGATGCACAACATGCACCTGGAAGAGACGTATCGCAAGTTTGACAACGTGGAGGCCAGCAGGCGGAGACGGCTGTTTTGGCTGTTTTTCACGGCGGAACGGTATGTTGGCTAGCCCTTATTACCATGCCCACCACAATCATCTGTCCCTCAGACATTTGTCTCAACCTCGTGTGTTTCCCCTATACGGTTAGTTACTAATCATGGTCTACAGCTGGTTCGCCCTAAAACGAGGCGAGAGCAGACCCCTGAGTCTGCAACCGTCTGTTAACCTCCCTACACTAGGAGACGACCCGACAGATCCCTTTGTACACCAAATTGGTGGCTTCCTATCACTCACCAACTTGTTCCGTACGTTTGATCAGGCCTTCACGGGTCAGTGGAACAAGATTCGTAATGACTTCGATAAGGCGACCATCGACAGCCTGGGCGGCCAGTTCAGCAAGGTATCGCCAACCCTGGCAAACTTTTCAACCCCGATGGAGGACCTCCCGGCAAACCAAAACTGGCTCAAGAACATTGATTGGAGGATGCGATATCAAAACGGTACCTTGAGCCCGGACGAGCAAGAAGCAAACATGGCCATCCAGTTCGGACACGACTACTCTCCCGACATCATGTCGATGCAGTCCCAATTCAGCGCTCCGAGCATGGGAATGGTCGACTCGGCTATGCTCAACAAGATGTTCAACATCTCCTATTCTCTCATCGAGCACCTCAAAACCAAACCATCGTCGCGTAATCCGCTTGTGAGGAGCCCACGCGATCATCTCAACGAGGTCCTGAACATTCTCTCCGTCCTCCGGAACCGCGATCACCGCTTCCTTCCTTATCTCATGGCTAAGCTGCACGATACGCTTTTAACGCTCCCCGCGCCAATGCTTAGCGAAGTTCCTGAGCAATTGACCCAATCCCTTGCTAATATCGACATCTTTGACGGCTTCGGCAGTCTCGGCATGGCCCCCATGGACTATGAGGAAAAGAAGTACATGCCTGCATCGGCCGACATGAATGGTAGCACTACAACTGGCACCATGAGCATGGGAGCAGCACCAACAACAGTTTCGATGGCGGACATGACATCGCCATTCTCCCCAGCAATCATGTCTCCCGGTGGCATGGAATTTCCTCAGACTCTTCAGGATTTTAACTCCCCGTTGGATATGGCGATGAGTCCCGTGGCACGAGGTCCCCAGCAGAACATGCAAGGTATGACTTCAAGCCCGCCGGGCATGAATATGAACCCTCCGCCATCTCAAACGCAGCAACAAGGCCCGTCGATGCAGCAGCAACCGATGACTCCCCACCAACGCATGAACCCACAGCAGATGCAAGGCATGAATCCCCAGATGAGCATGGGTGGTATGATGCCAAATGGGCTGATGGGACGACCAGGACATCAGCACCATCAGCCACAACGAGCAAATAGTTTTGCCATGGGAGGCCCGCGCACAGTTGCAGATTTCCAGGCATTAACACGGGTGAAAACAGAACCCCAGGTCTCACAACTCTCCCAGGCGCCACAACCAGGAGGAATACCAGGACAGCAGCCAAACATGAATCCCCATAATCTGGGGATGAATATGAGCGAAATTGATTTCAGCAATCTAAGGTGACACGTTGTCCGAGAGAAAGCAGGATACTGAGAGTCGAAGGATTTTACTGTTTTCTCATCTCTTCCTATCTACCTACCTCTTGCTTATATGCCTAGTTCTTGTCAAACACCTCTTAATTTTTTGACCTCGCCATCAATTTTTTTTTTTGGATTTTCACCGTATCCGCTCTGTTCTCTTTAAGCAAGCAGCAGCACGTAAGGCAGCATACTGTTCAGGTGTTTGGAAGAAAATCTGGTGATTCAACAATTTTTTTTCGTTTTATTGCGAGGGTGGAAGTCGAAGAGTGAGGGGTCGAACATCACTATTATCCATACATACGACAAGTACCATGAGCATTGCAGCGTCCCAAACTCACTCCCTACTGTTCAATATTTCCCCCCCCTCTTCCATGGTGTATCCGATGGCGTTGCAAGTGTCTCCGGTTAAGGTAACCTATATATAACACTCCGAACTGGACAACTCGTTTTCTTTTTCGCCTTGGAACAAAAGAAGTTCCTTTTGTTGTCCCTTTTCGATTGGATTGGATGGCGCCGGGATGGAATGAGATAAGCAAACGCGTTTACGCAGATGGATGAGTCAAGCTGGATGTTCCCGGAAGCGCGGGTCGTAGGACCGATGGTTGGATGGAGTTGGACTCATCTTTTTTCTATGTTTCCGGGTCCTTTATATTCTTCTTTTTTTATTGCTTATTTTTCCACCTGTACATCGTTTTTACCCTTGATCTGCGGAATTCTCTATCCTCAGCGCCTTATTTGCTCTTGTTTTTGGAAGCCAGGACGGAAGGGTGTTGGTGCGTGCGCGCCGGTCGGGGTTTGAGGCCCCCTAGGCGTTCCGGGAGCGAAGAGGAGGGTTTGATTGGAAAATGGCTTGACTCTTCTATCTATTTATCTATTCTATACTGTACTACCCTATTATCCTATCATCACGGTGTCGAAATCAATTAGCAATCAATACAAGAGATCTCAAAAAACAATCCTGGCATCCGTTTTCTATTCTTTGTATGCGACATGCTTCTAGCTGGCGATACCGTTCCACTCAGAAGCGAACACGTAGAAAAGTGAAGCGAGCGAGAGAGACATTTATACCGAAGTCCCTCTAGCCCAGCAGCCGCTGGCCAAGACTCGTTCCTATGAACACGCACCCCTTCCCTTCACACATCAATATGTTGTGACAACCGCCTAGGTTCCGTCTTCTCGTGGTGAAATTCCAATAACACACTCTGACGCCGCCCATACGTACTTTCCCTTAAGCTGCCATGCAGGCTAGTCACTTCTGAGCTGTAGTGGGTAGTTAAGTAGTATGTATGTATGTATGTAAGTGAAGGTGCAACAGGTACAGCCCAGCACAATGCCTTAAGGAACTTCCTGGCTGACTGGCCGGCCTGCTGTCACGTCCTCCATGACTGCACGTTCCTGAAAAAAAAAATATGAAAAGAAAAGAAAACCAAATGCTTTTCACCTGCGATCACATTCCGTTCCGCGTCTCTCGAGAGGCGAGGAACCAAATCAAACCTATCAGCAGACCGCAATAGCCACCGAGCTCCATGGATTACGAAAAGCACAGTGTGTTTTTATCGTCATGACGCAGGATTGAATCTCTATCCCTTCTTTTGATGCCCATAACAGAGTTCTTATACTTGTCTCGGGTGTCATGATGCTACCACTCGTCTCGCTTCCGCTGGTGTTTCGTTTCTCCTGTCCGTATGTCCTATCTACGTACCCAAAGGCTCTCCGAGAACTCCGTAGCCGACCTACCTGAGTAGCCTACGTGTTTGAAGACTTTTCGCTCCTTACAACAGCCTGGGGCGGGACCTTTCAGCTGAAGGAGCCCCCACTTGCTAACATCCTGCTGCAATGCCGCATTGGCAACATGATGATTGAAGCGGGGAGGGGGGAGGGGGGAAGGGGCGAGGGGGTTGAATGTGCTGTGTGGGCTTGGATGGTAGGGTAAGTCGGTTATGTTTTATGACAATACTCAACCCCCCCCGGGCCGTGTTGCCTAGCCGTTGAGGATCCAGATAATGGTATGTGCGTAACTTGAGCGAGAGGTTGTGGTACTTTATCTGCGGGGCTCGAATAGTTGTAAAACGCCAACATATGTACATGTCCGGACAAGTAATCCTCGAGCTTCTCCGAGCGGTCGGCGAACGCATGTGACGTGCATCCAAACCCTGACAAGGGAAGACGTCCTCCTCAACATCTTTGCTTGTATCTGAGGTATACAGGAACGCCAGGCTTGTGGGCGGAGAACTTATTCCTATCCTTCGGCGGAGGCGGCTCTGTCTTCAAGTTTCCGTGCTTGTCGGCAAGTTCAAAGTCAAACATGGTAATGAAAATCGCGGCCATCATGTTCATCTCGAGTTTCGCAAACTGTAGAAAAATTAGTCATGTGCCAAGAAATTCGCCTCTTGAAAGTGGTGATTAGTGGGAGGGTGATATGGGTAGCCTGAAATACTTACTCTCATGCCCACTGCCATTGTGTGTTAGTATACATAATTGTAGAGCCATAAATTGAGTCAGATACTTACAGCATGGATGCCTTCCTACTCCCCACCCAAGATACCCGTGTTTCTGGCGCTTATCCTCTCCGCGCTCGAAGCGGCTTGGATCCCAGCTCATTGGGTTGGGATATATGTCAGGGTTCAAGTGGGCATCGTCTATTTGATAGATCTGATGGAAGCAGGTTAACAAAGTTGCCAAATTGTGGAGAGTAAAGAAAGATAGGTAGTAGCTTACAGAATACGCGCCGGGAGGGATGACCTCGTCGCTTCCAGCAATTTTCAATTCCCTTTCGGCAACGTTCTTTCGAAAAGCCGTCCCAACCATTTCGATCCGGATGGTCTCCTTCAAGCCCATGTCGATCAAAGGGAACTTTGACTCCCATGTCTCTAGGTCCAAGCGTGAGAGGACGTCTATCGGGGATTCGTCTTCGCTGGCACGGTGCTTGGCGATGACGCCGTCGACCTCGTCGCGTAACCGAGCTGTCCACTCTGGGTTTTGGGCGAGCTGGACAATCATGGCCGCGGCGTTAATGCCGCTGTTGAGCTGACCGGCGAATAGCGCGCCTATAATGAACTGTGGTAACGTTGTGATATTAGGTACATGGCACGACCCGAAATAGGGGTTCCCATTTGAAACAGCATACCTGAATAATTTTCAGCACGTTCGTGTCTTGGTCCAAAAGCATCTGAAGAGCATCGTCCTTTTTCGTCTCCATCTTTATGCGTTCCTTGACAATCTTATCCAGGACCATGTAGAGCTGTGCGGCGGAAAAGACTCGCAGAAAATGTCGCGGAGTTGGGAGCCATGGTATGATAATGCGCGCAGGGCTGGAGCCAGCCTCGCATAGTTCAAACTGACGGAGTGTTTTGTCCCCGAGATTCTTGGATTCTGCAATCTCGTCGCATCCAACGGTGCGCATCGTGAGTTGGTATACCATTCGGTAGATGTTATCGTACGGGTCCATCACTTTATTTTCTCGTTTCCCGAGCAATTCGAAGCCCTCCCTGATATCTCGGGTGAAGAGGGGAAGGGATTTCGATAGCCTCTCCGCCGATATCATCTTCTTGAGGTTCCTGTCGAACCATGTGCCGAAATTCTCACTGCCAGGATCAAGCTCGACGTGTGGGGCGACGGCGAAAAGTTTCTCGTACCTGTTTTGTGATCAATTCGGGACGCAATAGTCAATATGTAGACGGGAACAGCATACCCCTGGGACATATCCAAGTCCTTGCTATCAAACCAGAACTTGCGAGCTCGCTCACCGGAAACGGCGATGATTTGCACCTTTCCATAGTAGAAGCTGAAATTTCCCGTTTTGGAAATAGCCTTTCCCACTCGGAACAGTACGTCTCTAGCGGAGAACAGCATGGGAACCCCTACGATGGGATATCCCTTGAGCAGAGTGGGTGATTTCGAAGGGAAAGGTGGCTGGGAGAGAAGGTCGAAGAGGATATATCCGATCATAGTTGCCAGCAGGATGCCTACTGCAGTGAACACACCTTGAGGCTCGATAACGGCCGAGAGGACAGACATGTCGAATTCGCCGAGGGACAGTTTCGACTTTGGAGGGTAGGCCACAGGTTGCTCGATGTCGCGTGGGGAGAAAGCTCCAATCCTGGCATTTGGGAGGTTGCTGTGAGGTGAAAGCTATAAGTATATGTTTCAATTCAAACCGGGCAGACGCGATATTTCAGCGTTCAAGAGCTGGAAGAGCACTTGGGCTCCACTTTCAGCACGCGCGCTAACATCCTATCCTGAATGGAAATCTTAGCTAGCACAGGATGGAGGCTCCTGGCGGTTGGCTGAAAGACAAAGTTGCCGGATCTTGACGTTTCCGAAGCTCTTTGCAGCTTGCAGCATGCAGGCATTATCAGCGTGTCCAGTAGCCATCCAGACTGGCACAGGGCAGCCGAGAAATGTCTCATATTCCTGTGGTCAGCTCCAGCGCCCGTAGCCCGTAGATTTTCGGGAGGTTCCAACCGAGAAGAAACGTTCCTCGGAGAGCGCATCGAAAATCCCCTCGAAGTGTCTGTGCACCGAGGAGTATACCCGCGTAGGACTGAATTGCAATCGATGGCGTCACAGCTATCAGCGCAATCCTCGATAGAAGTCTCTTCAACGACATTTTCTCAGAAGCTCCTTGCCTTCCCTAAGTAGCAGAGTGCTCGTACCCCCGACAAACCAAGGTTGGCGCAGATGAAACGGGGAGGAGCCGGGTGCCTTCCAGGTCTTTTATCCAAACCAGCCAACAAAATGTGGCTAGACCGGGTTGCAATTGCCCCAGACTCAGCAGGTGTAGCTTCCAAGGTTGGAGGGTCGAAATCCAGGACCATGAGTACGAAGTGGAAGGCGCATGCTAAATGACATAATACTTTTGAGTCATAACCTTGTAGGAAAGCATTCATTGGCACTGCCATTTTAATCATCTTCTTTCTTCACCCGCATGGAGTTTTTGGCGCATTCATCATCAACCACAAGCTTGAGACTACTCGGCTGTCATCACCAATGCACGTCCTTCTATGATGTCCCTAGTAGTCATTAGGTATCTTCAGATATTTGTGACTGCGAATTTTTGCATGGAATAACCAGCCGTTGTTACAATGCCCGCTGTTATCTGTCAAGGCATGGAAGCAAAGCTCACAGTGGATGAGATTCGCTTCTAATGCGACATAGTCTGGACCTTTCATATTAACGGGGTTTTCCGGAATGCCACTCAGAGCCACATAGAAAAATATTAATCCGCGATAGTCAACAAGCAAGTCATGTTGCCATTCATATCTTGAAGAATATATCGAAATGTGACCAAATCCGCCCTGAGTCTTTCGCAGTTGCCCATGAAGTTGATGATGACTATGACTGAGAATTTTCCTCCAAGGCCATTTCCAAAACCCCTGTTAGCCTATATATATTGTGCATTTAGTTTCGATTTGCTGGATACTTCACTCTGCTCAACAGCTTCTCAACATCTCCAGCACTGCTAATGGCACACCTCTGCCTCCCCATTTACACAAAGTAAAGCCCCAGTGCTCCACGGCCTTCAAAACAATTCTCTGTTATTTTATCCCCTCATACTCCCTTGTCTCGAGAGTCGAAAAGTCCCCAATAGTAGCCCACCAATCACGTCCAGAATCTTGTTTATGTACCCTCTTCGTCAACAATATGGCAAAAACGATGGAGACACAACAGAGCAACAACAACATGAAGTGGTGCCCTGTCTGCCGCAAGGATACCATCGACACTGAGAACCTTCCGGATCGAAATATTTGCAACAAATGCGTAGAGAGTCTCTGCGACGACAAGGAACTTAAGGCATATTGGACTCCTCAGTATACCAAGGAAGATCACAAGAAGAACAGGGATGCTCTCAAGAAAATAAAGGGCGCCGCGAAAGGTACTTGCTAGACAGGCGTTTACCATCCATCTCTAACCCTACCATTCCGTAGAAGATTTGCTAAAATATCGCTATAGCTGCTCGTGCTGCCACAACAAAAAAGGCGCGCAAAGGAACGGCTGGGGTGGGCCGGGGTCGCAAGATGGCAGCTGGAGTCAGGTATGCTCTGCCAGGGGAGATTGATAGAAGCATCCCAATGTATCCTGCTCGGGATCGGCCCACTCCCAAAGCAAGGCGCCCAGGACGACCAGCCCGAATTGTTGTCACTCAGCCCGGCATGAACGAAGGAGTGGTCCAAGGATGCATCGCCAAGATGAAGAAGGTTGTTGAAGAGAACCAGCCTCGACAGACTGCTGGAGGTGATGGGTCTCATGGATCCACAGGAGACACAAACATGGAAGGAGCCTCCGCTGGGCGAACGACATCAGCTAGCCATGCTATCCGAAAGTATCAATCAATTCTACCAAGGCTGGCGAGAGAAGAGGACTCGGCTAGTGCCACTGCTGTATCTAAAGTATCCGCAATAGTTAGGCAGCATTCCTACGCGGGGGCGGACCGCCCAGAGCCAGTTCCTTCCCAAGAGCGAGCTCAAGATGCTTCACTTCTCGCCAACAACAACACTGATGCCACAAGCCAAGAGAATGGTGCCTCATCAGGGCAAAGCATCGAAAATCCAAGCACCATCGCAGACATCGCTTCTCTAGCACACACACGGGGAGCGCCTCGATACAGATGCGGAGATGCCATCATCACGTACAGTGACATCCCCGAAATCTTGGCCAACTACCCCGAGCTGCCATCAGACACGAACCGCAACTTTATCTCCATGTGCCTTGCTTGCATAGCACAGAGAAAGTACCGGACCTCAGAGGAAAAGGGTGACTGCAGCTGTGATCACTGCCTAGGGCACCCAGATATCGAAAAGTCGGTAAATACGTTCTCGGGCCTTTTCCATCACCTCGGCAAGCACCACCACCATCACCACCATGCTAAGGACTCACGAGCGGACCAGCTAAACAATTCGAGAAGAGGCATAGGGGCTCGGGAGGTCGAGGGAAACAAGGGCTATAGTGGTTCCGCGATGTCGAGGGCAAAGGCTTTACCAAATCTAGGTGAAAGCGCAGGACGGAGCGACGGGGCAAGAATCGTAGGAACGAGATCGGATTCCACTGAAAGGAATTCGGCCAGCGCTCACCAGGGCTCGACCTTTCCGACATCCAGGCTACCAAATAATCCCGGTACCGTTGTGCCGAAATTAGACTCAGGAAAAAGTATTCCCACAGACGCGCCGGATCCTGGCCAAATGGGCAATATACCTAAGGGATTTCGGGAGAATAATAACGGTACGGCTCCGGGATCCGTTAATATTTCCACGAAAAGTATCGCGAATTCGCCCACCTATTCCGCTTCGCATATTTCGAACGGTGGCCTGGATAAGGTGGGTACCTCGATCACTAACAATCTTTCGGGTATGGACGTTATAATGGAAAATATCCTTGCCGGTAATGCCAGTTCCAACGCCGCTCCGATTCCCAACCCACCAGCATCGCCAAAGAACCTGGAGGAGACTGGTCTGGCCGCCAATGGTTTAGGCGATGTGGCCGACGTGGAGAACCTGGGGACCACAATATTCCAGCTTGAGATCGATATGGAGTTCTGGAAGAACATGCCATGCCCTGGCTGTCCCATGCTGTGGTATGATGAGAATGGTGTGCGAGACCCTAGTCTTGATGTCTACTGTGTTCATTGCCTTGAAGCAGCCGAACGATTCAGCCAAGAGACTGCCAGGAATGACATCGATGGCGCTAACGGAGCGAAGTCGAGTACCCTAGACGACGAGAAATACCCGAGCTTCGCAACACAGAGTGAACAAAATGCCCTTGCTACTACCAGCCAAAACACCACTAGCTTCGCTCACCAAGACCTTCGAAGTGCCCAACCTGAGCCAGGACATTCTCCCAGCATTTTCAACTACAGCAACACCACAATGGCTGCGGACCCGACCATCAATGTTGCCCGGACAGCCTTCGAGACAGCGTCTCAGACCGAACAAAGCGCTGCTACCAGATCGGTCACCAACAATGCCAACAGTCTCTTCAATGACCAAGAGCCCCAGGGCTTCTACAACGAGATGGAAGAACTGGCAGCCTTTCACTGCGCAACTGGTCCCAACGAGGCGAGCCTTCAGGGTGCAGAAAATATGCAAATGCTCGATGACGCACCCGTCAACTACGCAAACGACGACTTCGGTAACCAGTTCATGTTCACCGCAGAAGAAATCGACGCTATGATCGCCGAAGTAAACGCAGAAGATGGCCAAGACCTGCACCCCAATCTTAACGGAACCAGTGCCGAGACCGTTGAGCTAGCGCAAAACGGGTCCAACATGTTAACCATTAACAGGCCAGAGCCACAACCTGGTCTCAGCCACGAAAGCGAAGAACAAGATCCCTCCCAATTCGAACAGAACTTCCTGAACGATCTCCACGACGACATGGGGAACATCCAAGACCACCCGGACCTGCAGCGTCTCGTCGAGATGCGCCAAGAGATGTTTGGTAGTGAAGAAGGTATTCTGGATCCGGCCGATCCGAACTAACTCCATTCTAGGCCGACCGAAGTTGCACAACTTTCACAAAGCTGGTCACCATCCCAAAGAGGTAACACAAAGATTTGCTATCATGGGCCTATCAAGATCAGACCGAACTTCGGCGCCGCTGGCACAATCCGATAACATCAGACCGCGACGAAAGATGGGATCGCGTTGTACGGTCTGGTGTTAGAGATGGGATGGCGGGATGCGTTTGAAAAGTTATTGGTATGGGATGAGACTGATGGGGGGTAGGTATGGGATGGAATCGCCTGAGCATAATGATACCAAGGTACGAAAAAGACAAAGAAAGATAAAAAAAAAGGTTAGCGATCGATGTGAAGTAGTATAAGAATAGTAATATCAGAGCGTTACCAAGAGAAGGGATGGCAAAGCATGGGACAGAATTCACGGTCGATGAACGTAGCATCAGACATGAAATTATGATTTCCAAGCTCTTTCCTTTGCAATTATAACTGGCCAACAGCGAACAGGGGTTACATCTTCCGTACAGAGATGGCAAAAGATTGTATATATTCTAACAGGTTGGGTATATTTGCAAAACAGGGGTGTGAGAATAAGAAACGTCCAGGAACTAGTAGCCAAGATTATAGTATCCAACATATCCCTGGTAGCTTAGTAAATCTCTAGTTTCATAGCAACATCGATATTGGACTCCGAAGCTGGAGCATACCTTGTGCCCATACAAGCAACCAATCATGTTAATTATGCTTCCTACACCATCATGGATCCTATATGGATTAGCAGGTCCCATGCTGCAGACCGGCGTGGTAGAGATCAGGCCTGTCAGGGGGGGTGTTTGAAACTATGGATATTTCGAAACACGACTTTCATAAACGAAAGGAGAGGGCATTGCGAAAACTCTACTACATACATTCTTCGACTCGGCGGGAGGAAGGCCAAAAAATTGCCCTCTAACGGAATCGAACCGTTGATCTTCGCATTACGAGTGCGACGCTTTACCACTTAGCCAAAAGGGCCCAGCCTTCAGCTCATCCGGCCTGAATAGTAAGAATTGGGTTTTGGTGCGCTTTATGGAGGGCAGGGGCGGGTTCTGTTCTTCTTCCCCTTTCGCAGCGGAGGCGGCCAGAAAGCATCGCGACGCCACAGCCTACAGAGGAGGCTGGAACAGTAAAAAGGCCGAGGCTGCCCGCTTTGAAGAGTGCGGTCGCGCGTGGTCTCGCCACTACGACGCTTTCCCCGCATTTCACAACCACTTACCAGCGGGTTCCCCCCATCGTGGAATTTATGTATGGGGAAGTTGGGGCAGCTAAAACTAGGGCTCCAATGAAAACGAAGGGCGAAAGCTTGAACCTCTCACGACGACACATGCTCACATGGGCTACTGCGCGATTTGAGGGGGACTTGGGGATCAGAAGATCAGGACGGCAACCTCGAAGCTGCAAGCTCGCCGAGATTGGAACGGCGCGGCTTTTAAAGATTTGAAGGAAGGAACATGAGGCGATGCGACGGCTAGCTCGGTTTTCATCGCTGCGAGAAACTTTTGGCAGGTGGTGATGATGGGGAAGGGATAGGCTCGCTTGCTCGGCGCCTTCCGATATCGTTGATTCCCCGACGTCATCGCTTCGATGGATGGAGAAGGGAAAAGCAAGCGTGGATCTAATCGCCGGGGACCACTCAGTGCCTTTTCACCACCGCAGACAGCCTCAACAGAACGCCACCTACACCCCTATCCCATTCTCATATCCCCATTGGAGAAGAGCGTGCTGAGGGGAATTGGAAGAAGCATGTCACTCACTCATCGTCAGCGGCCGGGCTACACACCACTTACCACACACACCACCAGAGGGAAACAGCCAAGACAAATACTGGCCCCACACCAGCTACCGAGTGAGCTAGCTTGCGTTGGCAGCTATCAGCTGTCGACGCGAGGCAGGAATGAAGTGAGAAGGTGAGGAATAAAAAGGTTGCGCGCGCCTTACCTACCTACTACCTTCTTGGTATCACTGCTGAGCTGATCTCGCGTTTGCTATTTTTATCTGCTCGATATGCCATTGTTTCTAGAATACTACATGCGTAGATACTCCCGCTAGTCCTCGCAAAACACCAATCATACATCCATCCGACATGACAAGAACATCTACATAACCCATGTGCCTCCACACCGGATAGATAAGCAATCACCACGCCCACCGCGCCCACCACGCCCACCACTACACCATTTACCACCCTCAACACTAATATCTACCATCGCGATTGAAAATGGCGCCCAGCGCAGCCTACTCAACATGCTCGCAACTGCAACTCCAAACCCAACACCACTACCATCCAATCGGGCACCACCCCCACCACATCCACGACGACGAAAACTCCCTCTGGGCATTCGGTCCCACAGCCGGCCCGCACACAAACTGGCTTCCCTCAAATCCGACGCCCTATTCATTAGCATCCACACCCACATCCACCTTCAGTAGACCACAGCCATCACATCTACCCTCCTCCTCACTATCGCCTGGCTCGTCATCTCCCCTCTCGCAACCCCTTCCCTTACCCCATGTTTCCCGCTTCTTGGATAGGTTAATAGGGAACGAGACCAAAGGTCCAACATCATTCCCCCGCTTCAAGGACCTCCCCCCCGAACTCCGCAGCCGCATATGGTCTTTCGCGATCCTGTCATCTTTCTCCTCTCCCTCCCCTTACTATTATCCCACCCAGCTGCTGACCCCCGACGCCACCCCCATGACAATGACGACCCTGGACGCCCGTCTAGACGTCGATCGTCCCGCGCGCATCCTAGACAGCGAATTCCACCTCCTGCTCGCGCCCCACCTACCCGTTCTGCTCTCCTGCAGAGACGCGTATTTCGAGTCCCAGCGCGCAATCTCGAAAGCGCGGAAAGTGGTCGGGCTGAGGGTGCTGTTGGGAAAAGGAAGATTGGATTACTATTACGACAGGACGTATGTGTGGGGAAGGAAGCTGCGGTGGCTGAAGCCGCTTATGGGTGGTGCCAGGGGCGGCTCGGGACCAGCAGGAAGAGAATCGAAGACGATAGAAGCCCCAGGGGAGACAACCCCGGTGCCGGGAGGGGAAAGAGAAGGGAGGATGGGGAATGATGGGATAGGGAGCAGACAAGGCGGTGCGACGGAGATAGTCTGCATGGACCTCCCCCGCCTCTACCAAGGCGATTCTGTCTTTCAAAGCAAGGAGAGTTTCGTGCAAACATTGAGAAATGTTGCGGGAGACGGGATAAAGCGCCTGTGCCTCGGGGCAGCCGTCTTCGGCGATCCTCTCTACACGAGTTATGACGGTAGCGGGAAAGGACTTGGGGGCTGGGGCGTTGGCTCTAGCCTAGGAGAAGGACATGGCGATAGCCACGGTCATGGATGCGGCAGGGAGGAAACAGAGGCGGGAAATTCCAAGCAAGGAGTAACTGGAGGGGAGGGAGACGGAAGGAGAAGGAGCAGGACAAGAATGGGCCGCTACGGCAGCGTGACAACGGAGATGATACAGAAGTATTTCGAACGCGGCGTCGTTATGTTTCCTCGCTCTCATTCTCGTTCCCAATCCACCTCCCGCTCCCACGAAGACCACCAGACGGACGACAATTATCTGAACGACGACGATGACCTATCCGAAGATACGGCGCAACCCGAACAACCCGTCGTCGAGCTCCTGGGAGACGAAGAAGACAAACCTCTCCGTCTCTCTGCACAAAAGTCCGGCCGCGACTTCGTGGAAATCGCACGGATAGAGCGATCCGGGAAGCTGAAGGTCGCGGGAGACCTGCCGGGGAGAGAGCGCTGGGAAGACATGCTAGGGCGAGAACTCACGCCCATACTCTCCGTGCTGAAAAGCTCGTTCCCTCTCCTGGAGGGCATCCATGTCATGACCGAGTCCCAGAACAGCGTCTTGCGCACGTTCGAGGCACTGGGATGGAAATACGATTTCAGAGAGGGAGGCAACGGGGGGAGGGTGGTCGATGGGATGTGAGCGCCAAGAAGGTCACGAGTTTGCTAGTCTGCCGGGGGGGTATGCGGACGGAAGCGCGACCTACCTGGCGGCATACGAGGGGCTGCAGTCAAGCGCATGTTTCTTCGGGAGTTTTTGGATGCGCATTTCTTCTGTATTCTCGAAGCTGGGGAAGTAAGGCATAGGACTGGGAAAATACCCTGATTGTGTTTAATCATTGCATGAGTACGTACTTTCTACCTGCCCTATATTTCAAATAGCATCGTACCCTACGCATATATGATGATGCTATCTACATGTAGCATTTTTGATGGGAAAGCCTTGCCTCTAGAGTTGGATTCAAGGATATGTAGATATTAGTACATAGTTTCAATTTTTGATATTATTTACCTAGGTAATAAGCGTTCATGTCTTCTATATATACTTTATCATGTACAAGCAATCAAGGATCTCAAAAAACCAGCCATGACGCTATGGTGATCTCTGCATCAAGGGTCCAGAAGCAGCATTCCTCAATTGAGCGTACGGAATTGAGGACCTGGGTTGGAGGGCAAAGAAGGGGGGGAGGAGTATGCGGTTGGAAAGCGAATGTGTTTGTGCTAGAGGAGGGGTTGAGGAAGGGGTTGGCTGTGCTTAGGGTCGAGGGTCGAGGGTCGAGGGATGAGGGGCCAGCTTGCAGGGCGGCCAGCCGTGAGTGATCAGCAGAACCTGGCAGAGGCAGACGACACGACCGATCCTATGGACAAGGAGGCTACTGAGGCTCTGCCAGCCACGCAACTGGAGATCGACCATCGCCATTTTCGACTGCATGAGATACACACCCGGCGGCTTCTTGGACGCCAGACAAAGACAGCCCAGTACCGAGTCGTATGGGGCGAACATCCCAAACAGGTCTGATTCTTGGGTCAACGAAGACGATGCCACGGCTGCCTTGCGAGCGATCCTCTCAAGACTTGCTCTCACAAGTAGAAAGGGACGTTGTGCGCGTTCACCATCTACGTTCGCGCAGCAAATGCAAGAAGGTTTTCGAGTACTTGGTCGACGAGCTCTCCACATGGATTACTGAAGATCAACCAAGAATCTCACTCAGTCCTACATTGCTCGCTGGGCTTAAAGGTAAGTAGTTACGCCACGAGCGTCCCCGTTTTTGGAAAATTTGAAGAACTGGTTGCTGACGGAACACATCTCAAACAGCGTCTTCCACAGACCCCTTGAGCCCAGCTGAGTCTGACGTCCATCCCAAGCATCTAGCGAAGCCTTGGTGCTAGAACTTCCAGAAATTCTCAAACAGAACTCCAGCAGTACGCATGCGCTGGAACATGCCCCGGCCCAGAGACAAGTAGGCTTCCTGCAGGTGGACTGGTAGTAACTTAAGTACTTCAAGCTCTGTTGCCTCCTTCTCCCTTGGCATCTGCTGGGACGAACATCTGAAAGGAATATTGTCCTTCTGTCGGCCAGTCCTGACGCGGGAGCAGGTACGGTCGAGGGATGCGGGGCATCCCCCCTTCCTGGATTGCATGTTCGTAATTGAGCGCGTTTAAAGAGAGCCTGCACAGAAAAAGGCTGTTACTTCTCTAGTTCATGCACTTGAGAAAAGCGATGCTCGAAAGAATAACGTATGGATGGAAATCTGAGAATCAGCCAACATGCAGGAAGACTGCTGTGAGTCGACGCCCAATGGTGACCGTTGAATGTCGTCGCCCCCAAAGCGACAGTTAGGTGTCAAGCTCCTATACGTGAATGTTCCACAATAGATAGTCGAACAAGTATATGTGCGCACACTTCAGTTGGTTCCTAAGTCAGTTCAGATGCAATGTCAGTAAGATATTCCCTCAAGTATTGACTCTTATTCTTCCTCGTACCTTTTGGTGCCCTTCCCCATTGCGATGGAATGGTTGCAATAACATCTTGTGCCCCTCTACGAAGTCCGTGACTCGTGCCTTGTACTCATCCGTACAGCGAAACGATCGGCTCTTTGTCCACAGTTCGGGCGAGGCGGTATATTTATCCGATATCTCGCTTATCTACCAGTGGCCGCCGTGCCTTACGTAATACGAGCCCTCTTCTAGCCTCGATTCCTTCCAACTTCGATCGGCTTCATTCTTGCTTTTTAAATTTCCCTCAACGCAGCCTTAAGATGGCCCCCTCACGAGACGATGAGGAATTGTCCTGCTCCCCTCGTTTCCTTCTGACAGGCGTTGGTGATACCGAAGACCTGGAGAGATATGAACCCGGAGGGTTCCACCCGGTCCACCTTGGAGATCGATATGATGGCGGTCGTTATAAAGTCATCCACAAGCTCGGCGCTGGCGGGTTTTCTACCGTTTGGCTTGCGCAAGACCTCATGCAGCGGAAGTGGGTGGCCCTGAAAATCGTTCTTGCCGATGAATCGCCATCAGTGGAAACCAAGACCTTCCTAAGCCACCGTGTAGCTTCGCAATGCAGTAGTGACGCGGTATTTGTCACGTACTCTCGGTACTTTCACATCGATGGTCCGAATGGCCGCCACCTCTGTTTAGTTCTCCCGGTTTTAGGTCCTTCGGCATCCAGGTTGTCCCAGTACATGGATAGCAGAATCGAACCCTGGCTGGCTCGCCGTGCGGGTTACCAAACAGCGAGAGCATTGGCTGATCTGCACGCTCAGAACCTATGTCACGGGGGTAAGTAACTCAGACTTATTTACTTTTCTTGGTTTACCACTAACATCCTCCAGACCTAACAACAGCCAACATTATGTTTCGAGTGGTGGAATTTGATCGCTACACTGAGGATGACATCTACCGCCTCTTCGGCAAACCGGAGACAGGACCCCTGGAAACGGAGTCGGGAGAAACTCCAGGTGCAGAGGCTCCAAGATACATCGTGAAGTCACTCGACTTTCTCTCCTCCGAAACCGATATTATCAGTAACGACATTAGTCTTATCGACTTCGACCAAGCATTCCTCGTTTCGTCACCCCCGGGGGAAATGCTAGCTACACCAATCGAGTTCCTCGCTCCTGAGGTGGCCGTCGGCCGGCCAGCCAGCTCGGCGAGCGACGTCTGGGCTCTGGGCTGCTCTATTGTCCGGCTTAGATCTGGAGAAGGCCTGTTCTCAGCTTATGATATTACCTCGCCAGCGGATTTGATGCGGGGTATTATTCAGGCTCTCGGGGACATGCCAGCTTCTTGGGAGGATACGCTGTTTGATTCAGACGGACAGCCAACCAAAGATCCGGCAAAAGGTAAACCTGTCTGGAAGTTTACGGACAAACGGCCGATCAAAGAACGGGTTTACAGGATATGGGACAACCCGAGCAGTAGGGCTAGCAAGTCGACGAAAGCTCTGGCAGTGAGTCAAGGCGAGAACGTGGACCAAGTCTTGGACTGGGAAAGACACAAACCTTACCCTCGTTGCTTTTTGCACAAGCTCTGGAAGCCCACAGCTATCAAAGTAGGGGATGTATATCTGCATGGTTATGACGATGAGTCCGATAACCTCTTAGAGGCGTTGCCTAAGATTCCGGAGGAGGAGGCAGCCTTGCTGTACGACCTCCTGTCTAAGATCTTTGTTTACGACCCCAGCGAGCGGGTAAGCGTAAAGGAATTGCTTGATCATCCTTGGTTTCATATGGATGATTAGATTTGAGGATAGCCATATACATTTACTATTCCACAAATCTTCAAGCTCCCAGTTCCATGGAAGAAGAGATGGAGAACCCTGCGATCACTACTCTCATACAGCCGGTGACAGTTATACGTAATAACAGCGACACCATCTGTGTTGCAACCCGCGTGGAACAATGGTGCCCAATGCTCAGATAGGCGTGGCATATTCATCTTCTAGCTCTAGCTTCAGGCGCACAAGAGTCCCCGAAGCGAACTCAACTAGTATAACCTGTCCAAACGCCGTTTTCAAGCCACCTCAACTTACCGCTCTCACTGGCCCACGGATCGTTATACCAACCATCTGGCCGCGATTGTGCATCTCCCACTGGCTGCGTACCTGAGTTATAGCCTGAGTTGTACCCGCCACTCCCACTACCAGAAGCAAACGCGCCTTGGTCATCAGCGCCTTGGTCGTCAGCGCCTTGGTCATCAGCGCCTTGGTCACCAGCGCCTTGGTCACCAGCGCCTTGGTCATCAGCGCCTTGGTCACCAGCGCCTTGGTCATCAGCTGAGTAGTCTTGTGAAGACTGAGCCTGTTCTCCCGCTTGTGAAGACTGAGCCTGTTCTCCCGCTTGTGAAGACTGAGCCTGTTCTCCCGCTTTTGCAGCACTCTCTGCAGCTTCCCTTTCCCTCTGAGCGCGTTTGTTTCTCGGGCATCCACTGGGAGGGCCATTCTTTGCTTCAAGAGTGGAATAGTCGTAATTGGAAGCTCTGTTGTTTGTCTGATATCGCCAGGTATTTCCAGTTGAGTCCCGATGCTCGATCTTAATGAGATTTTCGTGGGCGACGTTGCGGTTATTGTCGCGGCCTTTTAGGCTGACTTTGAAATGGGTTGGCGTCTTCTTTCTACCCGACGTCGACTTTGGAGTGCTCCTGAATATCGAAATGTTGTCAGTTAACTAGTCTTGGACCTGGGGCAACCGCGGTTCGGCGGCGATGCTGTGGCCTACAAGATCTCAACTTCACTATATTCCCCTTCATCAGCTATCTGGGCGGCAATCCGCAGCATTGCTTCTCGGAGCCCAGGCCTGGGCTTAGAACACCTCCATACGATCGTAGTAGGCATAGCTTAAAACCAATAACAGGAAGATAACGTATTTTGTTGTGTATCGAGGAAGGGTGGCAAGACATATCAAATTCCAAAAGGAAAAACTGGCATATACATGTCTGACTCCCTGGATTTGGTAACGGTCTGGGGCCTCGAAGCTGAGTCGGGTCAGACCGGTATTCAAAACTTTCCCCACAGTTGCAGATCCGAGATTGGAGCCTTGTGCTTCCTGAATTGTGCACGTATGAACATCGAGCAATAAATGATGATTGGATTCTGGGGTGGCCTGTGAGTTGGCGCCGAAGCTAGTGCGAAACCTTTCGGGTGCTGCACAAGACGTTGCTCAGCACATCTGGGGGGCCATGCACTCTGTTGCCGTTAAGAGCAGATTCGATACAGCAGTTCGTATCGCTGTTAAGTAGCCAAAATGGCTTCTTGTTGAGACTGGAAGCGTTGGTGAGGCTGTGAGGAGTTTCAAATTTGTGTGCCGCTGTTGGGCTGATTGATTAGGCAGATGTCGGTTTTGACCGCGTCACGTGTGCGGTCGTGCTCGGAAGGCCGTGCTCGAAATTGCGGGGCCCCGTTCCTTTTGTAAAACTAATATCTGTCAGTTTTCTTTGACGTCCGCTGGATCCATCAGTATGTTTCGAAACGATTTGGCACAAACCTTTGTTCTAATCCATGGCGAGAATATTGCCTCTTGAGATAGGTATCTTGGGATGTTATGGTTCGTAGGACCCCACGGATACTATGAAAATACTCTTAGGATCGTATATATCGTAAGATATTTATCTTAAGATAATCCTCCCTGGAGAATTCTCGGAGGAGCCCGTGGATCTTGATAGAAATCGCTTAGGGCCGTGGAAATTGTAAGATATTTATCTTAAGATAATCCTTCCCGGATAATTCTCGTAGGAGCCCACGACCCTAAGCGATTTCTCTTAAGATAATCTCCCCCGGCGAATTCTCGGAGTAGCCCATGGGTCTTAAGAGAAATCGCTTAAGGCCGTGGATATCGTAGCAGACTTCTCTTAAGATAATTCTCCCCAGAGCATTCTCGGTAGCTTAAGGAGAAAACGTTCGATCTTCCTCAGAGGGCCGAATTTTGCCCATTCGCAACGCCAGCGCCTTGGGACCCAATTTGGCCCCTCAAGCAGACGACGGGTAACCCCAGAAATAACACAAAAAATGCAGTGCATTGAACCTTATGAGTACAGTAAGCTTGCTGAAACTCTATTTTAAGATTCGGAGTACTACAATTGCGACTATATCGGTTTGAAACAATACACCTCGAAGTAGTTGGGTCTGAAGTAGGATACCTTAACATACTACAAGATCGCGTATGTGCCTTATTCACACTTCAAACCAAAGCAGTCCTGCACTCACCGACTCTAGATCAGGCAGCCAACTATATAGAAGTTCTGGGATTCATCTTGGATAGAGGCCATCTAAAAGGCGAGGTGATCGTTGACGTCTAACGGACCCACTAAATGAAGGTTAAGGGGTTCATCCTGATAGAGACCATCCACACCACTTGGTTTCTACACAATGCTTGGTGTTTACACACTTTTTGGTTTTTGCACATTACTTGGTTTTCGCGCACTACTTGGTTTCTACACAGTACTTGGTGTTTACACACTTCTTAGTTCCTTCACATCACTTGGCCTTTGCACCGCATTCAAGATTTACTTATATAAACAAGTATAGGAACAAAGTGTTGCGAAATAGGGTTGAATCTTGTGATACGGCGGAAGTGTATGTGTTGGATTTCAGCGTATGTCCCCTACATCCATTCTACCCCGCACCGTAGGTGTCCCGCCTTATCAGTCTGTTGGTACCATAAATCTAGTAGTACTAAGAAATGATTAGTGCAAACAAATTGGTGGCACAAGGAAGTAGGCATTCTGGGCAAGGCGCGGTGCAAATGGATATAGAGCATGAAGGTTGAAGAGGATTAATAAAAAGAATTATTATTTTGCGTCACAAGCGATCTATGATGCCACGATGCAGCTAATGCGTGCATGCTTGGTCCTTGCATAGTGATCTCCCGAACCGTCGGTTCGAGAGATCAGAGCACAGCCTCTGAATAACATAGGGGAGCCAAATTGGACCCCCATGAAGGCGACCCGTCCATCCGAGTATCGCCCTGATGTGCGTGATTCTGGAGACGCTGCTTGTGCCGCAGAATCATTCGACAGATCTTGCGCCCGAGCTGGTCTCGTTGGGCGGCTATGCGTTTATTTACTAGGCATGAAGCTTACTACGAGCAAAAGAAAGTCTACTATGCTATATCAGTGGCCATTTGGTCTCGCCCCGAAGAAAGTTACTCGGAACAAGCAAGCAGCCCCGCAAACGCATAACTGGCGATGAGTTTTTTAAGGAGCACGCCGTGAGAATAGCATGTAACCGAGAAAGTGCTGAGAAGGAAAGAAAAGTCAGGGCAAACGCAAGCTCTATCACTATGCGCTCTGGGTATATCATTAAACTACTAGGAAACGGTCCCGTGGATGCTCTCTGCGTGATTCTGGAGATGCTGCTTGTGCTACAACCCCATTCGCAGACCTTGCACCGGAGCCGATCCCCTTCTTTGATGTGGGCCAGATGCTTCCGCTTGAAGTGCTTTGTCAAGTCTCCCGGACTGGCAAACTTGTAAGTGCGCTTTTCAAATGGCAAGCTCTGCTCCCCTAAGCAGAGGAAGCAGGTGGTAGTCCTCTTCTTGGTAAACACTAACAACATAGCGTCACTTAACGCCTGCTTCTCGGCCTCGGCGGCCACCAGCTGGGGGCTGGTCTCCTTCGACGGCATTGGACTTGTCTGTCGCGTAGACAACCTTTTGCGTGGTAGGGCAGCAGCTCCCCCCTCCTGGAAGTGGCAGTAGGCAGAGACTGCATCGATAGCCGCATTGCGGCGGCGGAACTCTTCTTCGATTGTCGTGCCCGGGAGCGTCATCACCGTCTCCACCAAGCGCTTCTGGAGCGGGGGCATCTCATCGTTCTGGTCCAAGGTAGTCTTCACGTCCTGGCTGAGCTTGAGCCCAGAGAGCTGCCGCTCGATCTCGTCGACCGGGTGTTCCAGATCCCAGCGCTCTTGAACGTACTTGAGGAGCGCAGCTCTCAACCGCTGCCTGGTGTTGAAAATCGCGCGGCCGATGATCCGGTACCCGGGCTGCTGTGTCGCCGTGCCCTGGAAGCGGCGCTTCCACTTCTCCAGTTCCGCAACGAGGCGGCGTACGACGGGATCCTGATTGACGGACAGGGATTCCTCGGGCGTGAGTTCTTGCGGCCGGTCAGGATCGATCCAGCAAGTCATCCGACAGGCCGCCCGCATTAAATCGCGCTGAGGTTCGTAGCCGGAGACGATAGCTCGCGTGTCAGCGGTGACCGTCCGCCGGAGGTAGTGCTTGATGAAGGTGTCAATCTTGGCGTGTTGCATCATCATGTTCTGGAGCGCGTCGCTCACGTCACCTGTCAGTCAACGGTTAGCATATGGCACTACGGGTAGGGGTGGGCTTGCGAGAAGGGGACCGCATGATACGCACCGCTCTGGTTGAAGGCGTTGCCTGCACCGTATCGGAGGCAGTACGGACGCGTGATCTGCGGGAACCCAGTGAGCACGCCGAGCCGCTTCATCCACTTCAAGAGAGTCGTGTACGGCAGTGGCTGGTCGGGGGAGATCTCCCAGCCATACGGCGTCCTGATAGACTTGCGGAGGACGGGGACATCAGCCATCTCCGGCTTTAGACGCAAGGGTAGCTGCTCATAGCCATGCGGGATATCCAGCTCGCTGATCCTCTCGGCGGATGTGAGGCTCGGGGCCAAGAACGCATTGTCGGCAAAGATGAGGCCCAGGAGGACAACGAGGGCAAAATGAAAATGACCCGACCCGACACTCACAGCTAGTGAGGTGTTATACATGCCTTATCTCTCCCAACGACAACCTCTGTGTTTTTCGTCCATGCCAATACATCCCGTACAAAATTCCACGATGAATGGGACTTTGACTAAATGCAGGAATAAGAGTCAAATGGGTCCCTTGCATGAACCGGAAGTTCGCTGCAAGTTCATGGCCCGGTACGGGAAGTCGGAACCTAAGTTTAGCCGCTTAAAGGGGGGACACCAACAACTCAAGCTTGAGCAGGCTCTCCGCCTATCGATGAAGCCTTCCTCAGCGACAATGGTCGATGGCCAACGCAATGGCAAAACTGTTTGTAAGTAGAGGTGCCTGCAAACACACACCCTGTGAAACCCACGAGGGGAAAATATCGACTACGGAGAGGCCTCCGTATGATCGACTTTCAAATTCTGAGGGGCGGGAACGAAGCTATGCCACGAGTTATCCATTGGTTCTCGTTGGTCGCAATAGGCTCGCAAAATACGAATAAAGTTGACCTAGACCCCAAGCTTACGGGCTCCTAAAATGGAAATTAGTACCATACTAAAGGGCAACAGGTTTCTGAAACCCTCTGCTCAACGAGACTAGCTCACATTGTGCCACGCATTTTCCTAATAGCACCGAACAAAGCTATAAGGACAGAGGCAGAAAGAATATACGAGGTGTGTACTAGGGGATACGTGCGAAAACGGCGTGGAAACGGCTCGAGCCATACTTGCCTCTTCAACAGGTACTCGCGAACATTGGGCAAAATTAGAAACTTTCAGAGTAAAGACACGAGATGCATTAGCGATATGGATGACCTGTTACTAGACCTTTGCCAGGCGGAGACCCGTCCTCGAACGTGCAGTAAGACCTAGACTGGTAACATGGGGCATAGAACTATTCGTTGCCGTGAGGTCAGAGTGGAGTCGACTTGAGTGACAAAGACCGATATGTGAGCGAAATATAAAGGGCAGGCATCTGCCCGAAAAGAAAATATCGATATGCGTGATACGGTCAGCATGGGCAAGCAGGAACAAACGATGGCGATAGCCCCACACATGTTGCGGTACAGACACTTCGGGGGCTAGTGATGCATCGAATGCAAGACTGCGCGTTCAAGCTCTATCGGAGCGACGGTCCTATCCAGGGGGGTTGAGATCTAGGAAGACTCGATATTGGGGGCAGAAATCTCAAACTACAAGCATGAGATGGAGCTGAACGCGCCGGACGGAGGAGCCCACGTGCCGAGGCCACATCAAGAGACGTTACCTGGTGTCATGCGGACATGGGAGTGTCCGTATAGCCAAACAGGCCAATAGAGTCGACCGCCTCGAGGCGTAGGTCATATGCACAAGAGAGTTCGGTTTCGAGTGAGGCCAAGTTTGAGAAAAGGTCGCCCTCGATTGCGACTACCTCGAGAGCCACGGCTCAAGATCTTGCCTGGGAGGTGCGGATGGAGCAAGCTCCAGATCGACTCAACTTATATATAGTCAAAGGAGAAAGACGTTGTTTTCTTTGCCCGTGTATCGAAAGGGGGGGAGCCTTGGGGAGATGACTCGGCTGGAGAGTGCAACTGGGACATAGGCCGTAACTCATACTCACTACCACCACCAGCGGTTTTGGCCCAAAGAAGCCTTGATGCCGAAAGAGTCCCCAATGTATGGGATAACCTTCCAAGGGAATTTCCTTGCTCATATCTGCTGTCTCTGCGTGGAAGCGAGGAGAAACAAGCTTGACAAGGTTGAAGGGCTTGGTTGACAGCGGTCACACCAGCTCCAGAAGAACGGCGGCGGTAGTGCAACTAGGGATATTCTGCGCTTGAAGCAGCCTTTAGTCGACGTAGCATAGGTGTGGATGGTATGCGTGGTTCTTGAGGGAAGAGTGTCGAGGCTGCCCAATGATGCGAACGACTCCCTCCACCTGATGCGGAGATGGCGGGACGATATTAACCTTCTCGCTATAAGGTGCGGAAGATGGGGTGCTATATATTGCGTCGAGGCCGGCGGTCAAGTAGCAGCCAAGAAACAGTCGAGTTTATATTGAGGCGTTGATTGAACCAGGAGGGGAGTGTCCACAACGTTTAGCCGTAAGCGTGTGCCTCGATGGCCGACATTCCTTCCCCTTCGCACCCGGAAGCCGAGCAAGGCCACCAGATTCCAAAGAGACGCAATTCGTATGCGGGGGGTGGCAGAAATCATCACTGATGGGCTGCCATTTCCTTCCCCATCCTTTGGTGGCGTGCCATATCTAGAGTCCAGGTCGGTCCATTCCTGTGTGCTTCAAAGAAAGGGATTTTCCTAGGCAAGTTCTCATGTACCTACATTTGATATTAGGTCTGTTATATGATGGATAAAAATGTACATTGTAACTCTTGAAGACACGAACTTACACAAGGCACCGTGTGTGACTGCAGCGACGATTCTGGGTGGCCGTCGTCGACGCGTGAGGGACGTGGCCGATGAAGGACGAGATGCCGAGTTTTCTGGAAATTGCGATTTGATGTTGATGTTTATCGGACTCATCTGATCAGCCATGTGTACCGACTTGGGAAACAGACTCCAACCCGCTGTCTTCGGATTGATAGGTCCTGTCGTCTCTTGGTTCTACGTGACCATCTCAAGCCCCTTCTGACAGCTGGCCGACAGGTCAACCAGCTGTCGCCAGCTACAGCCAGATGATGCCTGGATGGTCGCCGCACCCGGATGGCTTGTGGCGTATGAGGCGACATAGCCCGAGCTCAACTCCCTGCGTGGCAGTGCTTTCCCTCTCAAATGTTCACGCTCGCATCCCACCGGACAGCTTCAACAAAACGCTTGATAAAACACAAAAAGTTTACCATTTTCTCATGTCGGTGAGACACACCTCTGAAGCTCCCTGCCTCGCCGCTCGCAAGATTTACTCATGAAGATTGGCGACATTGAGTTGGCAACGTCGGACCCGGTCTCTTCCTTAGATCGACGCGTTGAGATAGCCTGAGCTATCTGTGCTATCCAGAGCCTCAGACTCCCCGCTCCTCCTAGCGCTTTCATTCGATGCCTTCGAAATGTGATCCTGGCTGGCGACGCTCATGTACCGCTTCGTTAACTCAAAACTCAAGTCAGTTGAGCTAGAATCCTCGTTTCCTCGGTCTCCGACAATGCTCCGCCCCGTTCTAAACTAAACTCGGCTTCTACCACCCTCCCACGACGGGCCAAGTTCTGTTCTGTCTGCGGTACCGTCCACCTACAAGGCGCCCCCAAATAGAGGAGCCAACTCCACCACGGGGCAGACGATTTTAGCTGCAGATGGGTGCACACCCACTCCTCTAGACTGCCCCGTATAGTATTCCGTACAGAGCTGTATTAGCCGCGTGAGGCTCCTGCTGGGTCCTCTGCGGCCCACTCTAGCTGTTTCGACCCTTTTGACTTCGCATAAGCTGCTATTGTGGTGCACGACAAGAATAGCTCAACATCTTTCTACCGCGTTGCTGTATTGTACTGCACCGCTGAACAGGAGAAACACTGGACTGATGCAGGAACCTCACTCGAAAAATAGCCTCTGTTCGTGTTCCCGTCGCTCCCGTCCTCGAGGCATCGAGATTTTGTCCAACGGTATCCCGCAACTTAACTGTCCATGTCTGGTATTCATCCCATCTCGGGTCGCACGAGAAAGAGGCTATACCTCACTCCAAGAGCAACTTCGCACGTGAGACTACGTACGACGAGAACTATGCCATGCCCTACACGCCAAGCATACCTTCTGGATGTGCTAAAAGAAGAATCAAGGACGACAGCACTGGCGTGGCTTACCCCCAGCACCCTCCCCTGAGGCCCTGCCCCTCCTCCTAACCCCCCAGCACCTGTAGAACAAGGGCCCCGACGAGTTGGATATCCATCCGGACCAGTTGTTCCTTCCTGTCGGAGCCTTTTTCAACACGAGAACTCACGATGCGCTCGTCGTGTCTTGGCATGATTGCGTAAACCTCAGCACTCTGTAACACGGACAGGAGTCCCTCAGTACTCACCACTTACAACTCCCTTGGTACCCAGTCTGTTTATGTCTCGCCTGACCCTGTCTTCTGCTCCTTCTCATCTCTGCTTCATTGCTCACCTGCCGCCCGTCGGACCATGTTAGACTCGGACAGGTTGCATACTATGCATGGGAGGGGAAAGCAAGCTGCGAGCATCTCATCACTCCTGGATCCAAGACCCCGTCCCCGTTCTTGATGAGGATATCTGGTTGCCCTGCTCGACCCGATCCGTGATAGTGTGTCACGTTGCAGAGGGACGAAGCGACAGATACCGGCCAAAGAAAATGAAAATTTGAGAGCTTGCCCGCTATTGGGGCTGGCAACCCAGCACAACGGCATTGACAAGCTCGATACTGATCCTCCCTTGCTAGTGAAATCCAACCAGCCAACTTTCATTTCGGCCACTTCGGCTCACCCCAAGGGGGCATAGGGCGATCTTTCGTCTCATATCAGCCTTATCGGTGAGCAATCAATGACTTGCAGCTCCCACAACTTGGGGGCAGAGAGCCAATTTGCGTTATGAACCCATACGGAGGACAAATTCGTCAACGTTGACGGGCGCCGCCCCAGCCCAGAGTTGGGACACTGGAACTTGTTTTGCGCATCTTTCAACTTTTCCCAAGGTCTGCTTTTGCGTGGTACACGATAGATTAATGCGTTTGGACTGTCTCGAATCAAGAACTAGATCGCTGCTGATTTACTGATACAGTTCCCTGTCATCTAATAATGGTTTGGAAATCGTAGTATATCCAGGAAACGCTGCCGTTCACCACTGCATGGAGCGCGCGCTCCTTAGCCAGGTAACATGGACGCCGCCCACTCGGCGAGAAACACGAAAACAGCAAGTGCATGTTGTCGCTCTCGCACCGAAAAGCACCATGGCATGATGGACTCCTGGGAAGGGTATTGTGGTAGCATCTGGGCCGATTCAGCGAGGTCCGCGGCTGCGAGTGGTAGCATCCTTGTATCAGATCTCTCTGCCCTCTCTGTGCCCTCTCTCCTCCTACTTCAGCATTACCATACCGACTAGCGCCTTCTCCGACCTCTGGTTCATCTCCGGAAGAGAAATCATTATTTTTATATCTCTTTTTCTTGTTTCCTCGCTACGGCATGCCATCTCCCTACCCCATGGAGAAGGTGACGACTCCGATGTATCGACTCCTTCATCGCATCGCCAACTTCCCACCCTCGTGCTCCTCTGCCTGATGGCTCATGGAATTCCTGCTTACAGCGACCTACCGGGTATCTAGGCAATGTGGTTGAATCCAACCCCCCGCCGCACCTAGACATAGCTAGTGACCTCGTCGCTATCACTAATTCCCTCCCTACAGTTGTCGCACTGTCTACAAGTATACATTTGCGACAGTTAGAGTTGATACTCACTCGCGTCCATACCGCCAGGCGTCTGTAAGTCTTTCTTTTTGTTTCTCTTTTCTGCATGACCAACTATTTTGAGAAATACTCGCGATGAATCATGCTGCTCGCCGCGTACCGTGTACACACAATCATTTCAAGCGTTGGTCGATGCTACATGACAGGCACTGGTACCATGCTGTGTTTGTAAAGGGATAAGGATGGCGGAGCTGGAAGTCACACGAGAGTCGTTGACGCCGCCGGAGGCTGATGGGACTGGTGGAGTGCCAAGTGCTAGCTCTCGTTTGCAAATCCGTTTGTGGGGAAGCAGAGAGATAAAACACGCCCCAATCCTTAATCTTGGGCGTGCATATACACAGTACTGAGAGTACATAGATGCATAGGTCGGAAGCCGGAGGAGGCTGACAAAGGTGTCCATGTCTCCAACCACAACACTAACCTTCTAATCAAACCTCCAAGACATGAGACTTCGTCATCCAAGCAACACCCGCGCCCAGCCTTGCAAGGAAGCCTCATACACGACGGCGCAGTGCAGTCATTACTCACTCGGGGTGCCCGCATATCTAGCTCTCAATGTCGGTGGAAAATGGCGTGGCATGCTCGAGCAAATGCCTCCTCCCGTTTGTCATGAGGGGTTAGCACGTAGAGCCGAGAACCTCGACCCGTGATGGGCATCCCACATGGAGGCGCCGAGGAATGGATGCACAGCACCACGCACGCAGATGCTCACAAGCCAGGGCCCATTTCCCCTTGAGCAAGATACGAGTCCGGGGTAGCCCCCTGAACCAGCCCAGCAATGTCGAGCGAGAAAATTGAGAGCTGAGCGAGCACGGCAGCTGCTCGCAACCTGAATTTGTGTAATCAGTCAGGGAGTCGACGGCTACCACATCCACATACATACTCCCGACGGGGGCCACGACGGCTGGTTGCGTTTGCTCGACGAAAGGGCCTCCTGGATGATTCCTTTTCTCTGGATAAGAGTAAGACATTCAATCGGTAGCCCGCTGGCCCGATCGACCTACACACATGGTGTGTACAAGCATCGAGACCCGGTCTTGGCCCATCTCGCTCGGCAGGGTGGAGCATGTTGACCAGCATCTCCACCCCGGCTCCCCTGGAGTCTGCATTTGTTGTTTTGTTTCCTCGGCGTCGTTTTTCCCCAAGAACCCACACCTCCGAAACCGATGTATTTTTCCGGTTGCGCAGCGTTTTCTGACTTTTTCGCGTCCTGCTCCCATCGGGACACCCTCCCCATCGAAATCACCAGGATGGAGAGATAGGAGGCGGCTCGTCTTGCCGCCCGCGCATCTCGTTCTGATAGGCTGTTCGTTAACTTTTGTGCTGGGATTATTCCTGGCAGCAACCCCGGCGCATGAATTTGGACAGAGGCAAAGATTCATTGTCAACTGTCAATGCTGAGACCTTTGCCGCAGATGGCTGGGTCTCATATCTCGAGAGGGGCATTTGCCGGTGGACTACAGAATTCTTAGTCGGCACTAGCAGACATTCTAGACCGGCAGCAAGCTTTCAGACAAACTTTACCTGGCCAGCAAGGCAATGTTAGTTAGCCTCTGAGCCTCATGGAGTTTCCGGGACGTATTTGACAGTGCGTATCGATGAAGGGAAGGTCCGGCGAATGTGAACTGCGCTACTTTAGCTCGTTCCGACACAGTATGCCGCTGAGTGGGCAAACGACACCTGAGACTCCGTATATCCCACGCTGTTCCGAGAAATTAGCAGGGACTCGACGATGGGTACCAAAAGTCGGAAGAAGCTTCTTTGTGTCTCTGATGAGAAAAGAATCACTGCTCGGCGACGGGTCCTGGCGCGAAAGAAAAGAGAAAAGCGAAAAAAATATATAATAAAAAAGTTCCGTCATTTGAGGCAAGCAAGTCGGTACCTGGCCAGTACCTTTGAATGCGCGCAATTGGGCAGCGATATGCAGGTACAGAATCCGTCCCGCAGCCCCCATATTCCCGTTTTAACTGCTAGCGCCATCTATGAAAGGCGCCCCGCCGAGCCCTTTCATCTCTTACCCGATCACAGTTATCTGTCGACGCTTCTCACTGGTGGCGAGCGCTCGAGGTGCCACGATATTCTAAAGATCGTCCGCCGGAACAAACACCCCAGCCAATGCCGGCGAGGGGCGTGACCGGCGGGAAACTTGGCGCCGTTACTGAGAGAGAGCATTGTTGCTTGCGTTATCCCTATTACATACCAAAGAACATATTACACTGTGGTATATGCACACCAGTCCGGTACGGTTGTTGCATCTTGGAACAGACGGTACGTCGACTGAGGCTCACGGCAACACAGGAGAGTGGCATATGCCATCTGCGCGCACACCACACCATCGACTTCTATCGGCAGTGAATGAAATTACATGAGACCCCAGGAGACGAAAACGCATGGGACGGGAATGTGTCCCAACAACCGAGCCTTCATCTCCCTCACCATTTTGCGTGGAGTGCACCCTGCGGTGCCCGCGTTGGCTTCTGGAAGGGACTGAGAGGTTGGCGGGAGTATACAGTCCGTCGCACGGTGCAAGCTCACAACCTTATTACAGGCTGGTCTGGTCCGTATTCCACATCACTGGTCGCAAGGTTCGGGGCCGGTCCGACTCGTCATTTCGGAAGAAGGTCCAGTGGACGGCTTGCCTAGGCGAGGAACAATCCGACTTCGAGAAGGCCCATCGCCAGGCGTGCATACGACAATCTTTGCAAAAGTCAAGGGCGCACCCTTCAAGATGAACAGGACCAAGTGCTTGTTCAAGGCGAGGTTCTATCTTGGTTTGAACAGGCTCGGAGAAAAGACGAGACAAGCAGTTTTGCAGACGAAATGAGAGGAGGCGGGCCTCTGACGATACGCTCTACCGGGTTCAAACGAGCACAAAAATTCCCCTTGCGACCATAAAAGCCCGTCCATCACGCTTCCCCCCCTCTAGGCGTTCCGTCAATCGACACCGGAGCCCGCCTAGTGTATCCCAGCACCAGTGGAAACGATGGCACTGGGATGGGAAAGAAGAGGAGAGTTGAACTGCCTGCTGGTGGTGGTGTGCAATTGGAGGGGTGACGGGCGTGAGGGGAGACTGCATGGCACCAGAACAGGCACATAGCACCACCCCACCCGTCTCTCATTCACCATGTCCCATTGACCAGTCCACTTCCTTCCCGTGAAGCGAGGCTCGAGGTGTAAGCCCAAAAAGGTTTACAGCTCCGCGCCTACTACCAGTATCCCCCGCAGACTCTCTTTCGACAGGGCAAAAGCACAAGGTAACTGTCGACTCTTCTTGGCCCGGCCAATTTGTGTTCTGCTGGGCTTCCCGCAGCTTCTCGAGGTGGGGAAGGGAAGAAGACGGGCAGGGATTATAGCCAGGGCCACTCAAATGGCCCCACGAGCACCCCCGACCAGGAGCCCCTGTCGACGATGAAACCATTGCTAGCTAGTGATCCCTGCCCAGATATCCCTTCCTCACATCATGATCCTTCGCAAACTTACCGGCCGGGACAGATCAATGATCACGAGGGCGACCGCAAGCCGAACTCAAAAGAGAATGCCCAAATAGGTCCGCAAGGGCCGCTGAGAATGGACTGCAGCAGCAGTGAGTCGGGCCAAGTCCACGAGCACAGCACCAGGAGCAGCAAGACGGGATGCGTGCGACATGAGAGACAAGACAGCAGCAGCATTGAGATGTGTACTGCGAGGCGCTGAAAGGAGCAAGAGCACCAAGCAAGCTGCACACCACCTTCTGCGCTAGTTGCTCATGCCTTATGCCGGACGAGCATGTGCGGAGTAATGCGTTGTGGTACATTGCTAGCCGCAGCACGATTACGGGCGGAGTTGAGTTTGTGCTTTGCTATGATTTTGCTCTGCCTCGACAGCGTGGGATAGCGGAATGTTCAACAAGCTTGCGGGCGCGGGCGCGGGCGCGGGCGTCGGTCGTCCGAGTCGTACCGACCCCACCAAACCCAGAATCCAAAAGCTGGTACTATGGTAGGCTACCAGGCGCGGTACATCAGCCTGCGGCACGACGGGCCAGGAACCCTACAAATGAGAATCCGGCCTTCGATACTTGAATGCCGCACGCAACACGGCACTACACAGTACCTCTAGTAGCTGCTGCTAGCTGCAAACGACTTGCCTCGGCCTGACACTACGCCTATCTATGTGTGTGGGTGTAGTGTCCAGCAAGGCCAGCTAGGTTCCCCAGTATCTAAAACGGCTGCATACCAACGATCGTACAAGCATAATCATAAATGCCGCTCTATCCCGTCTGTGTCGGCGTCTGCGGCGGCACGCCACTGCTCAGCGGCAAGCCGCGAGGCTAATGTGGAGAAGTCTCGACAAGCATGAACTCTGGAGGAAGTGCTGGAGGCTGTACTTGTTCCAAATACGTATGATACATACGTACGTACAGACTCGCATCTCATACTCCGCCAGTCTCATTGAGATGGCAGTGTATGTACCTGGCCAAGTCGACTTACCTATCCATACATCGTTGCTTGAGCCTTGAGATCGGCATCAGGCATACATACATATGTCGTTGGCGCCAATGTTGGCCAGGGCGTCGCTCTAGGCAGTCCTTCTTTCACAATACCCCCGGCCTGAGGGTGCATCACGAAAGCGACTCATCTCTTCGACAAACATGATTTGACGATAGTGCATGTTAAACAACCGCAGATGGCACCCGCGTGGCAGCAGGACGAACTGAGAGAACGAAATCCTTCGCCCGCATTGTGCGAACCCTTCTCCGTCGCATGCAATGCCATCCGCCGTCTCTGACAAGGTGACGTCTGCCCTGGCGCGGTTCGAGTGGTTCGTGTTCTCCTCCCGGTTCTTTTTTTGCAAGTTTTTGGTCTCTTTGCCATGGCGTTAGCGGGATTTGGTCGCCAACGACACACACCAACCGCCATATCTGAAGTCATCCTCGTGTGTCACCCAAACTTGAATCAACGACATGCCGCATCAAAGCCGACGTTCAATATTTCGCTAGAGAATGTGGAAAGAAGAGCAAGATATACGAGAAAAATCGGAGACTATGTCAGATCTCAAATCCCTGTGTTCTTACGCAAACGTGTGCCTCACAATCGTTGAGCCAATGCACCCACGCGCACGATTAGAATTCTCGTAGCAGAAATGTCGTCCTACTTAGTTTGAGCCTCCATACCTAGAGGCAGCGTGCTATTTTCCAGATCTTTGCCAGCCGAGTTTCGACCCCGCCCAGGTACTGGCTCGCCAGGTAGTCCCCTTATACACGGTGCGAATCCGAACGCGCACGCGGCCTGTGTCATGCAAGCCTTGTACCTCCCCTCTTTCCCATTGGTAGAGGAAAAGAAGAAGAAAAGATCCCCCACTGCTATGATCTACACCCATCGACAGACACCCCCATGTCCGCTGGCCGCCGTCGCCACAGTTTGGCTTGCCAGGGACAGGCATCTAGAGGAGAAAGAAGTGCTCTCTCTCTCGTGCGCTCTTTTTTGCGAGCGGCTTGACAATTCCATAGGTTGCTTTCGAAATTCCCAGAAGGCGGTTAGTTGTTCTTCGCTACCGATGCTTGCGATGCACGCTCTGGTGTCACTTTTGAATTATCAAGGTGGCCTTTCCTTGGCAGCCCTCACATGCATTTACTTGCCAAGACCCTTCTCCATGTCTGAGGATTGAGAGAAAGGATTTCCATACCCAAGGTTCCAAAAACCTCGACGGCCCAAAAAACACAAGGGGGAAAATGAAATACCTAGCATGACCCACAAGGAAAAGCAAGCCACACTGCTCTAGTACCCTAGAGAGATATGATGCTCCTATTGGCCCCGTCTCCCAGTTCTAACGGCGGTCATGCGTTTATCCGCAAGGTCGACACTGAGCTAATGTACGAAGCACCAATGAACAGTTCACATATAGCCCAGCCGAGATGTACTCTTGTGCTGTTACAGCGTGTCTTCCCCCCTTCACTTTCCCTCCGAGTAGAAGCAGTTTCCCCTGCACGTTGGTCTTGCAAGTACGGGGACGGTCTCTGTCCATCACCTGTCATCTCTGCTGGGCGGCAACCCATGCGTTGGAAAAGTGGCGAATGCCTGCTGTTCAGTCTAATTCCTTGACCACCAGGTACGCTGTACAATGAGCAGAATTCGAGATCTATGTGCCGGGCTCTTGTCTCGCCCCCTTGGGAGTCGGACGATGGCTGTCGTCCCATTGGCCCTCTGTGCCCAGGCACGCATGTAGATTCTCTTTTCACTTGCTCTCCCCACGCCCCTCCCGCGTCCGGACTTGCTGTTGTATTGACTTAATTCTATCTTCCCTAAAGCACCGGTATCTCTAATCTCCTCAAAGACCTAGCAGGATAAAACCTACGCCTGGATCTCAACATGGGCCTTGACTGGTAGTCAAAGGAGCAAGTGACGGCAATGGCCCCTAAACAGCGGCTCCGTGTAGCGCGTACAGAAGACGGCATGGCGTAATGGCCTTTCAACCGATTGTTCTAAGAGCAGGGTCCATTTAATATAGCTGGATTTTCATCTTCGCACAGAACTTACACATCTAGCGCGCGTCGATGACTACGTCTTCGGAGCGGTACATGCGGACCGTCTAGACCGCGGTTCTTTATTCCATGGCAGCTGGAGTAGGGGTACAGAGTGGGTAGATGCGATTCCTAGATGTGGTTCAGCACATGGTCAGGCACGGCATTAGAGGAAGACGGTCTTGTAACAAAGGTGAATTATACGGTAGTACACCTAGCATAGAATAGTAGCGATCAATAAGAGAGATTGTGAGTGTATGTATGTAGGTACTAGGAATAGTAGGGTATATTAGCTACTGCTTTTCTCAAAAGGGCATGAGCCTTGTGGGAAGGCAGGAAGGAAAACCGAAAGATACATGTGGACGAGTCGACAAGGTACATTTGTACAGGGTACACCCTGTAGGTGGGTTGTGCTTGCTCTTTGCAACCGTGCAGAGGCCCAGAGGTGCACAAGAGGGCAAGAGCGAGAGAAGGGGTGGAAGGAACCCAAGGCCAGCCCCCCTGCCAATCTTCGGATCCATCCACTGCGTCGACATTTCTCCGTGTGGGTTTACGGTACCATCGGTATTAATTCCACCTTTGTCATACTAAAATACCTGAAGGTTTCTCGAAGTAGTCCTTGATACTGCCACCGCGGGTAGTCTTCGATCTCCCTATACAGAGCACCTTCCCTGCCTGCGTTCTCCTGTCACTTTCCCAAAGTTGATCCCGACCCCACTCACTCAACAGAGCGAGCCATCGTTTGTCTCTCTCTGGCCTTTTTTCTTTTTCTATTTTCTTGCTACTCCTACACCAGGGCTGCTGATTCTGCTGCTGCTGCTGCTGCCCCTGCTGCTCCTGCTGCTCCTCGTTTGACTCTAACTTGGTATTGCTCTCCCGTTCTCCAGACCAGACCTGCCATATATCTTGCCCATCGTCCCATCTAGCACAAAGGTTACTCGAGGTCCCCACCCCTTTCGCTTCTTCCCTTCGCTGCTTCTTCTTCCCATTCGACTCCTCTATACATCTAGTGTCTTCCAATTTATCATCATCGAAGGGGTTAAAAAAGAGATAAACAACCTAATCAAGAGTGCATCCTATCATATCGCCATTTCTCACCTCATTTAGAGAGAGAGAGAGTCTCGAGTTGTTGCAATAAGGCAACCCGGCTTGTGCCACAGGAACAAAATTTTGCCCCCTTCTCCTCACCACCACAAGCCTCATCAATATCATCGCCACGACCGACCACACCCCTCTCCACCATCTCGTCAATTCCGGCTTCCATATAGGAAACTACCCGCCTTGTATATGATCATTTCGTAGAGCAAGAAAGGCGATACAGCTAGCTCTTCTTTCAACCAACTCATCATTTCCCTGTCTTATTTCACCGCGAACTTCAGCCCGCCAGCCCAACCTTGAAGGTTGCTCAGCTTGTGCCATCGCCGCGGTAGCTTTTCGACAAATCTTCCCGTTTGATCTGCGACAAGTTTCTGCAGCAAGTGGGACAAAAAGTCCGCCGAGTACACACGAACAGGTTCCCGTCTGGGATACGACTTTGCTTCTTTCCTCTCCTCGGGTTGATACGCCTTGTCTTTTGTTTTTGGGGCGGTTGCTCCTTCCAGTGATTTTCCTGTTCTGCTACTACAGGATCTGCTGCGCAGAGGCTTCTCTGAACCGGTCAATCCTTCATCGACAGCTGCGATCTTGCTGCTTCTACCCTTGCTTTTTTACTCCTGCTCTTTCTGTCCCTGGTGGCTTGGCATGGTTTGTTTCTGATTTTCAAGATCTCGAGCTTTCAACACGAGAATCAACCAAAACTCAAAAACAACAACGGTCAAGGCAGCGTATTCACTCCCACACTCCATGAAATATCCTCGACACTCGTTCACCCATCCAGCGAATCTTGTTTTCACTTTCTCCGTCGTCAATTCCCAAAACAATCACCACGCCTTACGACGGACATAGCAGACGGTTCCAACTGGTTCGGAAGAAACCACTCCTAGCCAACAAAAGCGCCCTAGAGGGAGAGTACCGCAAACCGATTTCCCCTAGATAAACCACTAGCCACAACTTTCCAATGCTGGTTACTAGGCAGTTCGAGCCCGAACACAATCACTGGTCTATGAACAAGCTTGAGACCATCTTCCGCCAGAAGCCGCCAACAAGTCCACGAATGTCGAGCTTCGACGCCACTCCTCTATCGACTCAGCCGGACTGGCAAGGGCAGTACTCGTACCTCCCTCCGGGCGACAACCTCTTTTCCCAGTCCTACGACCAGAATAACAGCAGTAGCAACGGCAACGGCGGTGACCACACAAGTACTACCGGCAACAACGATGCTTCATCCCAGCCCAGGACGACTGCTATTGACTCTACCACCACGACAGAGGTGAAAACGGAGGAGAAGGATCTCAAGCCGACCATTGACCACCGAGATCCCTTAGGCTTAAGGAAGCAGCCGTCTCTTCACTCATCAGAGCCGCAACAGCAGTCGTCTCAGCCGCAGCAGGAACCGTATCCCCAGAACCCAGTTGAAGTTGGCCCAAAAGAGGAGTCTTTGAACTGTTCGGGTGCTCCCCCTGTTGGTCTAGGACAGGTGCTGGAAGAAGGACAAGGTCACGATGGCGAAGCTCCAGCTGGTCAGGATGACTATGCTATCAAGGAGGATGAAGATGACATGATGGATGAGGATGACATGGGAGATAGTGTCGATGGCGACGGCAGCAGCCAGCCACAGACAGCCGCTGAGCGAACTGCCCAGAGGCGAAAGATGAAGCGTTTCAGGCTCACGCATCAGCAAACCCGCTTCCTCATGAGTGAGTTCGCCAAGCAGCCCCACCCCGACGCAGCCCACCGTGAAAGACTCTCGCGAGAAATCCCAGGGCTCAGTCCCCGGCAGGTTCAGGTTTGGTTCCAGAATCGGTAAGTGTTTTCCGAGCGTAGACTACTGTGAACCCGATACTAACGCTTACGGGGCGTAGACGGGCAAAGATCAAGAGGCTCACAGCGGACGACCGTGATCGCATGGTCAAGATGCGAGCAGTCCCCGATGACTTTGACAATGTTCAAGCACTTCATTCTCCCTACGGGGCAGTCCACGGACTCGGGACACCCATAACGTCCCCAGTAGACTTCGGTACGCCTGCCTCTTCAGATCATATGATGAGGCCCATGGTGATGGATGGCCGAAGACCTGATGGTGACGAGCATATTTCCCCTACAGGACTCTCTCCAGCTTTTGGAACCATCGGCTTCTCGCCTTCTGCCGGCATGAGCAGCCCCGATCTCCTGTCACCACTTTCCCCGACAGCAAACGACCGTTATCCTGGCTACCAGGGCCACATGTCGGCTCCACTGAGCGCCGGTCCCCGAACGTCAAACCCTTTCGCGAGACAGGTCAGCAGCAACATGGACCTTCAAAACCGACCTCAGATGCGCAGCCTTCAGCCATTGCAGCTTCGAGACACAATGAACCGATCCAGATCTGAGTCTTTGCAGTCGCCTCTTCGCACTAGTATGTCTTGGAAGGGCAACTCGCTCGACTATTCGTACTCTGGAGGTAATGGTAGTCCGCAGCAGATGGGCGGGCGACACGGATCCAGCAGCTACGGGTCCGAGCCGATCAACACGTCCTCTGCCGGACTTGGCTACGACTCGTCTTCGTATTCAAGTAGGTTTCTCGCGAACCCTCGGTACACGTCTAATGGCCGGTATACTCATTCCCCCCCAGGCAACGCCGTCCAGTCTCCGTCGTCGATGAGCAACTACAACATGCAATCCACCACGCTCCAGCAAGCGCCTCAGAACCGATCCCGTCTCAGGGCAGCTTCGGCATCATTGCCACTGGGACTCGACCTTCGAAACCAGTACCGCTCCGTGTCGACACTCGACCCAGTCACGCAGTCGCAAGCAAGCACCCCGAGAGCAGCGACTGCTCATTTCAATCCCACCTCCACCCACACCTCCAGCTATCCATCTGCGCCTCTGACAGCCCCCATCGACTTCAACATGCCACGAACGCCCGGCATTCAGACTACACAAGACTACAGCATGCCGCAGATGAGCGCACCGATCGCCCCATCAAACGACTTCAGCCAGGCATTCAGGTCGATGGGAAGCACTGGTGGAGCACCTAGCACACGGACGCCGATGCGCGACTCTTTCGGTAGCGGGGGTTATGGCAATTCGCACCAGCAGGGTCCGCAGGGACAGCAACCCGGCAGCGCAGGAGGACCAATTGGTTCCGGTGGAAATCCGTCGGAGGGCAGTCCGGCTACCTCTTCATCCTACCCGTCCAACCCCATCCACGGTGGCGGAGTCACTGTTGGTGCCGGCATGAAGCGAAAACGAAGTTTCACCATACCCCAGCTCGGCCCGACTTCCACGTCTGCTCCCCAGCCATACGGCAATGCGACTTCCATGACAGGTTGAAAGAAAAGCGAGTTTTCTCCGATTGTAAAAATTATTTATACATCATCGATGGTGGAAGGTTGTCGGAGAATTGGGGATATAGGACATACACAGCCACATACATCCCTTTCCCGGTCTCTGCCCCTGGCGCACGGCCATCGTCCACGCCACCAACTACCGAGACACAGGTAGCTGGAAGAGCGCATCTAATATAGGGTCGATTTGAGTTTTCGGATCTTGTTTCACAGCTGCAGTAGACCAACCGACCAACGCCATTGTTTCTCTGGCTCTACCACGGACACAAGAACAAAAAGTAAGGAGGCGCTTATCGCGATTTGATTTGAGAGGAAAGCTCCGGGGACTGTTGGGCGGCGCTTTTGCTTGGGTGTTTTTTTGGAGTTTTTTTTAGCCATCTTTCATCATGCGATCGGTTTTTAGGCAGCCTCTCTTGATTCCAGTCCATAAACTGCGGAGCGTAAATACCCACTAGGGTTGGGGGAGGGTTGATGAGCCACCTTTGATGTAATAGGTGGGACGGCATTCGGATTTTTATTTACGAGCTATCATACTTGTCTTTCTGTTTTGCGTTGTGTTCCCCCTGATTCCTCCTACTTGAAAATGTCCGGACACGACAAATACCCCAACGAAGTTTGCTCTCGCTCTTCTCTACCTTTTTGTTTCAGTGGTTTCCAAGTCCCCACAATAGTTTCTTAGTTCTCCCGCGGCGCTGGGGATGCTATTGTCACCTTTCATCTCTGCTCATTGCTGCGGGCCCTTTTCTCGTACATATATTTAAAATTTCGATATCCGTCGAGATATATACATATATACATAGTCGCCTATCTACCTGGGCACCTTAGTTACAGACATATTTCCCTCGAAACGATCAATGACAAACACAGTTTCTAGTTTTATTCAATTTGTTTTATCGTGCGACCAATGAATGGTGAATTGCATACTGGTTTTCCGCCGGCACTGTGGTTTCACGTTTCATACTGTGTTGTTGCCCAATGGGTGGAGTTTAGGGGGTCATTTTAATTAATTAGTGTGATTTGGGAAATCCTCATCGCTGTGGGATGGTATTGCCTAGTGGTCTCATAGTCTCAGATAGCCTATGGAAGCAGGCGAGGAGCCGAAGAGGGCAAACTATGAGTTATGTCGGTGGCGGGGGAAGGAATGAGGCAACGTAGTAAGTATGTACACTGATTAAAGTCTCCCGCCCTCCTGGATGACCTGTGCCTCTTTTTTTTTCTCTCTTTCTCTCATTTCAGTTACTTCAAACTCATATCCCTCCGAGAGGCGTTCATATGAACCACAAACCCCACTTCCTTTCTTTTTTTTTCTTCTATCCCATAGGGTATGGTAAGGCAGTCTTTAAGGTACGTGTACAGTTTTCCCTCTCCGGCTTTGGTCAGGCTTATTAATTTCATTGTTCAAGGGTTTTTTTTCTTTTTTTTCTTTAGAGCAAAAGCATATTCCCCCCAACTAGAGAAGAAGCACCTCTTACTGCTTTCTCTAACTTCCTCCGCGCGCTAAGCTAGAAGCCAGGCGCAATAGTAGAAAATCCCGATAGTTCTCTTCCCAAGGGAAGTGCCTCCTTTCTTTTTTCCTTTTCTATAAAGTATGAGTTCATGGTGTGACAGAAGCCGGCCCCAGATAATAATTAGAGGGGGAAGATATATGTCATCATCATCATCATCATCATCTCGACTCGCGGATTGACACATTCGTTGCAAGAAGGCTACTCGTCCGACAAGCTTTTGTCTGCAACAGCGTAGTACTATATAATACCCACCAGCATAGAATCCGAAGGGAGTCACAAAGTCCCTGAAAGCATGGGATTTAATTCTCATTAGGCATAAATGCAGTAAATTCATGAAGGGGGGGCATAGGACCTTGCCTGACCACCCCTTTGAACATATTGTCCTGGAAACCCAGCTGCGTGGTGTGGTCAGCTTCGATGCTTCTGACCGGGAAACCCTTTCTCCCTGGCTATCCGTTTGAATTTAACCTATTATTTATGCCTTCAGTTTCCTCATCTCTGAGGCTTGGTATCAATGGCTTTAATTTCGATATGACTAGCGTGGAAGGGCACGCCACTTGCTTTTGGCATCAGTCAATGATAATGTAGGAGACGTCGATGATACTGGACTGATATGCGAAGCCGATGAGGAAAGTTAGCTACCGAACCACACATCAACAGTGCTTGGCTCTCCCCGCCACAGTGTGGGATGGAACCAAACCGAGGACTCAGAGGGCCTTACCTTGTGTTTATCAAACTGACTGATCGTGGGGGCTAGTGGAAAAGACTTGTTCTGTATGATCACGGCTTACTTTCCCCTTTGGTCCGCAAGAATCCAGAAGCCGTCGCTGACCCGGGGCTCAAGATCGCCGAACGGCTACGACATGGCTCGGGTCAGTGGTAAAACCCCCAACGACGACAAGTTGCCGCGCCGCGCCGACCCGAACGCTCCGGGTGAAACTCGAGAACAACGCAGCGGGCACCCGTGTGTCTATGCAAGTCGTCGGTCACGAACACACGTCAAAATTCACACGGGCCGTTCGCGGTGGGGGGGGGGGGGGGGGGGGGGGGGGGGGGGGGGGGGGGGGGGGGGGGGGGGGGGGGGGGGGGGGGGGGGGG
>JAKWBI020000335.1:0-52926 GCA_022664585.2 Zalerion maritima
TAATAATGTGGTTGGTCACATGATCAGCCCGCCCCCGAATTTTTCGCCGCTTAACATTCCATCCGCAGTAAATTTTACAGATAATATATATAATGCAAATAAAATCGTAAAAATATAAAAAGAGCTACCATAGGGAGGTAATACTATAAATAGCATTTTGCCGATTTTTATTTATTTTTAATCCTCTTAATCGAGCGGATGCGGCCAGCTTTATTACTGCCTATATACTGTGCAACAAAATCGATGGTCACATGATTAGCCCGCCCCCGAAATTTTCGCCGCAGCTTTTCGCCGCCCAACTCCATCCGCAGCAAATTTTACAAATGATATATATAATGCAAATAAAATCATAAAAGTATAGCAAAAGCTGGAATGGAAAGGCAATTATATAAATACTGGTTTTACAATTTTTATTTATTTTTAATCCTCTTAATCGGGCGGATGCGGCCAGCTTTAGTACTGCCGATATACTGTGCAATAAAATCGATGGTCACATGATTAGCCGCCCCCGAATTTTTCGCCGCAGCTTTTCGCCGCCCAACTCTATCCGCAGTAAATTTAACAAATGATATATATAATGTAAATAAAATCGTAAAAATATAAGGAAAGCTGCCAGGGAAAGGTAACATTATAAATATCATTTTTATATTTTCTGTTTATTTTTAAGTATTTTATTTAGGCGGATGCGGGCAGTAATAGCTTTACATTTTGGGTACGCACAGACCGAATATTATTGGCCAACCTTTTTTTGCCAAGAACCCTTAGGTCCCTTAACAATTAACTAATAAGGTTATAACTCTTTTTTAAAGTTACTGATAAGGGTTTTTAAATATTGTAAAATAATTAGAAAAATCGAATATATCTTATATATTAATGCCTTAAAAAGCTTTATCTCAGAAGGTTGTTTTTTACCTAATTAGGAAGGACTCCACAGTTTTCGACTTTTGAGCTAATTCCCCCCTGTAACTCTTAGTAATCCCTCACGGGCTCAATGATTTTAGAAAGCGAATACTTCGCTCGCTTACGCTCATTACGTATTCCCAATAATAGGCGGCTTTAACGTTTACCTTAATAAACCAACGCGCCTTGGCCAGGGTCCGTAATATTTTATAAATAAACGGTAAGGGGTAACGGTCTTGGCGTATAATCGCGTTTAACCCCTTATAATTATAATAAAAACGTAACCCGCCCCCCAGTTTTTTAACGAAACGTACCGGGGCGTATACGGAAAAGCTACTGGCCCTTATATAACCCTTATTAAATAATTCCGTTAAGGCTTTTCGTAAAACTAATAATTCCTCCCTCGATATACCGTAAATCGGACCTTGTAATATTTACGGGTTTTTTTTTTCGGTATTTTTGTCCAATTTTATTATATAATTTACAAAGCCGCGGTGGGGTAATATCTGTTAAATACGCCACTGCGTGTTCGATACGCCACTACTGCGTATCGACTGCGCCATTGCGTATCTACGGCGCCAATGCGTACTAAATACACTATCGCGTATCTAATACGTCATGGCGTAAAATACGTTATCGCGTATCTTATATATAATAGGTACATTTATATATATGACTTATAAATATGTACGGCGTAACAGGGGTAATAATAATGCTATAAATAACTTCCCCATACGCCCTTCCAATACACCAATAACAACACTCACACAACCACCAATCAACCTTATTATACCACCTTTATAAATAACCTAATTTAACCTCTCATATTTAACAATTAAAAGTCTAATTAACTCCGCCGAATTATAATATACCTTCCTCAAGATCGATCACACAACTCCGCTGAATTACCCCTTTATCGCCAATATAAGCAATATCATTTTAAACACTCCCCTTAAATAGGAGACCTGGGATAAATAATTCCGCATCAGGGCCATCGATTCCGCCCTATGGTTTAATATTAATCCTTCCACGTAGGGCAAACCACTCCTTAATAGCCCCCGTATGCCTAATTATAATGATTTCCCATAAGGGAACTCACAAAGGTTTACCCAAACCATCGTGGGAAACCCAGTGGTATCCATTAAAATATTAGCTAGCCTTTCCAACTCGTAAAATAACGCGCCTATATATATTCCAATAAGCGATTATATTAAACCAGCTTCTAATTTCCTCGAACTTAGCCTAAAACACTAAAAGGCGTACCAATTCCTTATTATAAGTTATAACCATAAGCGCATATATTATAAAAAATAAAAAAAGCTTATTTAAAAGCTTCGTGTATAAATTATAAAAACCATAATAATACCCTACCAGAACGCTTATTATAATCCAAATAAGTTCTTATAAATTTAATATTTTAACCTTCGCAAGCATATTAAGCTTAACGAAATACGCATAAAAAATATAGCGGAAAACTTATATTCCCAAACCATTACACTATTAAAACACTAATTATAAAATTTCCATATATAGCTTTAAAATTAAACCAATATTATGGCAAAACTTATTAAACGGTAATATTTAATTACCATATAACCCCAAATATAATTACGCGGTTTTATGGCCGTTATACGTTAGGTTAAACCCTTATAGGTTATATCCTATAAACCGTTTTATCGATCCAGGGTTCTCGATAATACCCTTAAATACTTAACCGTAATAAATAATTTTAAAGACCAATTATTAAAAGAAAAGGCGGATAATAGGGGCCGCGTAAGAAAAGGGGCCTTTTATTTGCAAAAAGGCCATAAGGGAGATAAAAAACGCGGACAAGACCCTCAGGGCAATATCGACGAGTCCCCCAGCAAAAAACGAGCAAAATCGAAGCCAAGATTAAAATATAGCGACCAAGCGCCTGGCAAAAATAAATTATAATATCCCTGCCAGCGTTATTTTTATAAACCCGAAAGGTGCCTATACCTTTACCCCAAGCGCCATTTTTAAGGATAAAAGGGCTTACCAAAATTCCACGCCAATATTCGAAACCATTAATCCAAATATAAGGAATAATTAACCACCCCTTTCCCTATTAAATATATTAAGGAATTAAACGAAAATTAATTAATATACCAAATGGCGGTTTATATAATGGGGGATAAAACGCAAAATACCGAGGAATATTCTTTTCGAAACTTAATCATTTTAAACTTAAGGGTTAATCTCGATATTTTTATTAATAAATCACGCTTTTATAATTATTACCGCTCCACCTACGGTAATTACCTTTAGGCAGGGAATTTTAAGGTCCCTATTCGGGAATATAAAACCGTATTTATTCGGGTATAAACCCCTGGTTTTACCCGACGCATTAACCGAATATTAATATTATTAAAAATTATACATTACCCCGGCTTTATATATAATATTATATCCCTTTATAATTTACGCATATAAAATTATTGGTGGGATTAAAACCCTGGTAATAATTACCTTAGGCGTTTTAATAAAACACCTATAATATAATTCCTTAACCAGTATAGTTAATTTATTTTAAAATACGTACCCCTTTTTTATATATACTCGGGCCTTATATAGGGTACCTTCCCTATATATTATAAGGTTTTAAAAAAAAAACAAAACTCGTATATATTATACGCCTTACGGAAACCATATATTTAAAAAATATTTAAATAGTACCTTTATTTAAATTACCCAGGTCCCGAGCCATTTTAAAAATTAATTAACCATTTAATTAATATTAAAATTAAAAGGCCTACCATAATGGAATATTAATAATGCACCATTAATAAAACCAAATAATAAATCCAATAATCCTAATAAGTATTAATTAAAAAGGCGGGCGAATATATAACGCTGGATTTTTATAATTATACAAAAGATTATAATAATAATACAAATTTACTTTTTTTAATTAATAGGTATACGGGAATGTCCTGGGATTATTACCTTAAAAACCGCAGAAATAATACCCTAATATAGGCTTTAAAGAACTTTTTTAAAATATAAATAACCCAATATTAACTCCCTATTAAGGTTATTAAATTAAATAATAAAATCATTACTTAATATCCCAGGGTTAAAAAAATGGTCGAAAAAAAAAAACGCCGTATTGAGGCTTTTACGCCATATATTTAGGCGTAAAACGGGCTGGTAAAAAGGATAAGTGGACTGGTAAAGTAAAAAGCTTAAATTATAAAAAGAAATCTTTTTAAAAAACTCTGGCCCGAAATTATTAAATCAACCGTTTACCTTTTTAACCGTATCCCTATATATAACCGCGGATGGTAAAGTCCATTTAAAAGGTTCCACGGTAATAAACCTTTAAATATATATTTTAGGGTTTATAAATATACTGCTTACGCTATAATAACCACAGCTTTTAAAAAAAAAGCCCGTTATTATAAATTAAATCCAAAAGCTTAAATCGGGTACCTTATAAGGTACTCCTTAACCAATTAATATTATATATGGATTCCTTTCTTTTATCGAGTTATTATTACCCGAAATATTACCTTTAATAAAACCATAATATATAATAAAAAGGCCTAAATATTGGAAAATAACCTTTAAATCCTAAATATAAACGACATTTCCCAATTGGTTAATCGTATTATAATTAAACACCAAGAAACGGGAACTTAATCCTTTTTCCATAACGGCTTGGAAAAAGCCGATTAGCTCGATAACCCCGCCATAAAAAAATCACAAAAGGATTATAAGGATATTATTAAGGAAATATAAGGTGTTAAATTAATAATCGCAATAAATAATTTAAATAAATACATAAAATCGCGCTTCGAACTGTTTCTTATACCTCCCCAAACACCTTTAAATTTAATACTTATCGCCTCCTTTATAATTACCAAAAAAAACAATAAAAAATAATATGGTAAAAAGCTCCAGCCCTGGGAATATATATTTCTGGCGGGTATAAACGCATACCCAGTTATTTTAATTGGCGGCCAAGTTATAATATTAGGAAACCGCTATTAAACGATTAAATAAGGAGCTTTTATATTACCACTTAAAACCCAAGTTTTTAAATAAACGAATATTTATAAAAAGGTTAAATTTAAAATACCAATTTATAAAAGTATATTAAAATCTCCTCCACGGTTTTTCCGCGATTATTCTAAATATAGTATAATGGAAAAATTTAAATAAATAAAAAGGCTTTATTTTAAAAGCCACGGTATAGTATATATTTAGGACTAAATTTTAATTATAAATATCCTATATTATATATAAATATTAAATTATATATAAGTATATATTTATAAGTTTACTTTTAATGGATATTTAATTAAATATAAGGCACGCCTTATTATTAAAAAAAACCAAAAAATAAAGTATTATTTTAAAAAAACGTATATTATTATATTAATTATATAAAATTTCCGTATAATTACCGCTATGGCCGTATATTATAATTTAAATATAATCCAGTATAATATAATTAACGTATTCGTTTAAACCATATTAAGCGAACCAATTTATATACGTATAGCGCCAGGGTATAAAACCCATGGTTATATTTTTAAACTCCGAAAGGCCATATATGGATTATATAAATTATTTAAACTATGGTAAGATACCTTTATTAAAAAACTTACCAAGCGAGGTTTCGAGCTTATTCCCAATAAACCTTATTATATAATTAAAAATAAACTAATAATCTTTTATTATATGGATAATTTCGTATTAATATATTTAAAAAAAAAAAGGACCGTAGCCTTATAATTAGGTAAGGAACTTAAAAAGCGTTTCCCTTTTATTAAAAAAAATAACCTTAAATGGTTTTTAAGTATCGAGGTTATCCGTAATTATAAAAAACGCCTAATTTAGTTTTCGCAGGCCACCTACGCTTAAAAGATTTATCGGTTAGCGGAATCGGACGGCAAGCCTACCATTTTAATAAAACTGGAACGGCTAATTCTTTATAAGGGAATTACTACTCCAGCGCAAATTTATAAATACCAAAAAAAGGTTAAATCGTTAATATATATTATAATTATTACACGCCCTAATATTATATACGCAACGGTATAATTGGCCAGATTTTTAATAAACCCAGGGCCAATATATTTTAAAACAACGGATCGCGTACTTAATTATTTTTTCCATAATTCTAATTAATACTTAAAGCTTAATGGCGCGTATAATCTGGAAATATTTAATAATACCTCCTTTACCGATAATCTTTTAAACCGTAAAAGTACCCAGGCGTATACCATTTGCTTATTCGGAGGCCTAATTATATAACGCTTTAATAAATAAAACACGGTTACCATTTCCTTAATAAAAGCCGAATTATTAACGCTTTCCCAGGTATTAAGGGAGTTAATATATATTAATCGTATAATTAAAAAACTAAGGATTAAGCTTTTATCCGAAAGGATTCGCATTTAATATAATAATATATAAACGATTTATTTTATTATAAAGGAGTACGCCCGTTTTTTAACTCGTCTCCGCCATATGGATATACATAATTATTAATTAAGGTAAAAAATGGCCAGGAAAATATTAAATATAATATATACTCCGAGTGCGGAAATCCTTATAAATGGTTTTACCAAGCCCTTATAATAACGATCGTTTCTTTTATTTAAGGAAAGGCTTGGGCTAATCCCAAGGCCTGGAAAATCCTCCATTAAAGAAAAGCCAAAATAAGCAGTTTACCATACAAATTTTAAATAATAAGTTTATTTATAACCTATTTATATTTTAAACTTTTTATACTTTTAATCTTTCGTATTTTAAATATTAATCGTTTTTATAATTTTACCATAAATAAGGTAATAATCAGTTTATAAATCTCCTATAAGGAAATAATAAAATTAATATAAGGGACTTATAAGGTTATTAGTAAGGACTTTATAAATAAAGCTCCGCAATTTTTATTAAATAACCGTATTATAATATTTTAAGGAGATGGGAACCAAAATAATAACCAAAAAGTAAATTAAGTAAAAGCAAAAATTAATACTAATTATAAAGGCCATTATAGGTATATATTATTAAAAGTAATAGAAATTAAAAATATATAAAAATATAAAAATTAATACCTTTATAAGGCAAACTTAAAATAGCGGCGAAATAAATTATAAAATTAAAGGCGGCGAAACTCTCGGTTTTCCTATTTTAATTCCTTAAACTCCTCTCGTATCTCCTTCCTCTCCTCCTTTAATTCCCTAACCTTTGCCTTTAAATCCTTAACCTTACCCGCGAGGGTGGCCATACGAAGCTTAAAAAGGTCCAACTAGTCCTTTTCCACCAACACCGCCCCGCCAGCGGTGCGCTTCCTTTTTTTAATAAACGATAAAAAAATAAAGGCAGGTCCAGTATTATTTTTATTAATACTGGCGAAAGGGTCCCCTTTTCCACCACCCTATATGCCCAGTACGGCATCCCATATAGTATCGCTATACCTCTTAATATTATTGAGGTTAACGGCCTATTAATAATCCTAAAGGGTATTACGGGTATAATATTAAAGATACTTTAAATGACCCATTGTAATACGGTTATAATTTTTATAAAAGGTGCACTTCCCAATGTTAATATAATTAACGCATTTAATAATATATTTATTATTTATAATCTATTAATTATAAAGAATTAAACCCGGCTTATTCTTATGGGCCTTGGCGATGGTAAGGCAGCGCGCGCAAGGTACCGCAAAAGGGCGACCGGCCACCAGTATATGTTTAATTTCCTTAGCCGGTATACCAAATAAATAATGGTCCTTTTTTTTAAGGACCTAGGGCGATATAAGTTAATTTTTAAATAATGCCAAAGGTATTAATAAAAATATTTATAATTTTAATTTCTTCCCCTTTAAAAAAGGCAGTACGCCTTTACTCCCCCCTTTTCCTAAAACCTTTCCTACCATTATTAAAAACCTCCTCCCCTTATCCTTTAAAAATACGACGGCGTGGTATTATAAAAGGCTGGTCCCCCTTTTAAAAAAAGAGACCACCTCCGCCAGCCCTAGTATTAGGCCTAATAATAATATTCGGAAAAGGTAAAAATATATCCTTAATAATTAATTAAAATAAATTATCCAGCTAATTAATTAAGCGGATTAATATAGGCTTGCCAGGTTCCCAGTAGGAACCTTTAAAGGTATTAATAAAGTATTAAAAAGGGTTATATATATTTTAAAATATTATTTTGATTATTATAATAATAATAATTAAGGTAAATGGGTATTATTAAGTATTAGTAAAAGTAAAAAGAATAAGTAATAAAATAATAAGCTATTTTAAAAAAAAGTGTTTAATTATTAATAATAATACTATTATAATAAAAAAGTGTTAATATTATAAAGGAGTTTTTATTATATGGGAAAAAACTGTGGGAGTTTTTAAAAAGGTATATGCTTATAGGCACTTGGCCAATTAAAGCCCCATAATACACCAGTTTTTTGCGAATCTCGAAATAAGATTATCGCGAAAATATACAGCCGTTATAATATCCCTTACCACATACTTTTATAACTCCTTTACACCTATAAAACTATTATTATTTAATTCCCCTTTACTTTACCATTTAGGAAATACCAATATAATACGGATAAAAAACTAGGAATTAAGGCAAATACCAATACGGTGTATAATAACTATCCATCTTTATACTGTAATAATAATTCATATTAAGAATTATGGGAAAATGGAATTATTCCATTAGGCCAATGCCTACCCCATATAACTCACTCCACCAAACACCCATAAAAACACTCCAAAAAGGCGCAAAAAGGCCACAATATACAGGACCTCATACATAAAGAGATATATAAATAAGCCTAAAAGGTCTTATTACAGGACCTTTTAAATAACCTAATTACTATTCAACTATTTTACGAGGAGTATACTTATAAAACACAGGCAGTATATTAGTTGGAATATAAAATAGGGTAAATGGTAAGGGATTTTCTTCCCTATATTATACTCTTTTACCCCGGCCAGGGAGTATAAAATATAGCAATAGTATAATTTTTACCGGTTTCTCCCATACCTTTATTCCAAATGAAATTGCCCACCAATTACGGTTAAGCGACCAGCCTTATATATATATATATATATACCTAAAGGGGCGTATTAAATACGCCATTACGTGTTCGATACGCCACTACTACATATCGACTGCGCCATTGCGTATTTACGGCGCCAATGCGTACTAAATACACTATCGCGTATCTAATACATCATGGCATAAAATACGTTATCGCGTATCTTATACGTAATAGGTACATTTATATATATAACTCATAAATGTGTACGGCGTAATAGGGGCAATAATAACGCTATAAATAATTTCCCCATACGCCCTTCCAGTACACCAATAATAACACTCACACAACCACCAATCAACCTCATTATGCCACCTTTACAAGTGACCTAGTTTGACCTCTCATATCTGACAATATCGCTTATTTTTTATCGGGTTTAAATATATTTTCCAGCCCTTTCAATTTATTAGGTGGCCGGAATAATCTAATTATTAATATTTTTAATTATTTATTAATATTATATAGGAATATTACGAATAATATTAGGTTATTTATTTTTATTTTATATATTATGGTACATAAGGTGGCAATATTAATTAACCGCGTATTTATTAAACCGGCGCCCCTCGATCCCTTTTTCCTTATAAAAAGGTTCGCCCTACCAATAAAATCCGCTTTTTTACCGCTTTATATACAACCGCCTTTTTTATATATTATAATTTGCCTAATATTACTGGGTATAAGAGGTTTGGGACGGGGTAATAAAAATAATACTAGGAATACTTATTAATATTAATATTTATATATACCGCCTTTATTATTATAACTCCCCGTTATATAAATAATGCGGATACGTATATTAATACCCTGGCGGGTACCGGAATATATGGAAGGCGGAGTTTAATAATAAGGGAATCATAAATCGCGCCGTAATATAGGCACCCATTATTAATAAAAGCGTTAATAAAATAAATCCCATTTAAATAAACGTTTATTAAAAAGGGGGTACCGTTTATTCGCTTTATTCCCTTCATTATTTCGCTCCGCGTTGGCGGCTTTTAGGCACGCCTATATTTAAAAATTACCCTTTTAATTTATTTTCCCCCTCGTTCTTATTCGACGCCCTCGTATAGGGCGTTACGCCCACGGTATTAATCCGGACCTTTTTAATTAATTTGGCCGGGATTAATTTATATTTTAAAATAAAATGGTTATCCGATTTATACCAAATATATTAATTTTCCTTACGCCGGCGTTTTATTTTAATTACGGCTACCCATTTAACGCGGCGTGGCGTATTTTTTTAATTTAAAATATATAATCTTTACCCCTAATATTGGGGTATGCGGGGTTTTTAAAAACGCGATTAGTATATTATTAATATATTGTTTTTATTTTTACCCAATACCGAGTCCAGCCGGAATATAATATTAATAATTATACGAACCCATTTTTAATAAAAATTAGGGAGGTAAACCGATATTAATATTAAGCGGAAGCGTTGGTATATTATTTTATTTAATAATATAAGCTTAATAGAATTATCCCATACGGCGCCCCTTATATTTATTAAAAATTATTTAAATTAAAAGTAAAAGATTAGAAATAATTACCTTTCCCCTTAATATAAGGAATAAAGGTTTTTCGCCGCTTATTTATAATTATTAAGGTTTCCGAATACCATTTTTAGGTATATAATAAACCGCGCGGAATTTTAATCTATCAATTTACCTTTATCGTAAAATATTATAATAAGGGCTTTCGGTTTATTCTTTAAATATATATTAACATTATATTATAAAAATATATCGCCCTTAATAAGGTTTTAATTTAAAATTAATTTATATTTAAATTTAACCCGGAATACCTTTTATTTTACCTTATTACCGTTAAACTTTACCGGCCAGGGAAGTTGCTTTTATTACGGGATTATTATAATCGGCGGGTTATAATTTATTAGGGCGGGCGGCGTTTAATACGCCGCCGAAATCCGGGTATTAAGGGCCGTAAGTATTTAAATTAGGCGTCTTTTTATATTATTTAGCTCGGCGGCGGATTTATTATTAACGGCCGCGAATGCCCGGGCTATTTCCTGGTGGATAAGCAGCATTACCGCCTCGGGGAGGGCTTATTATATTTATCCGCCGGCGGGAGTTTAATTATTTTCGTTCGGGTTATTATTTATAATAAAGGCTTTATAAAATGGGTACGGGATAAAATATAATAAGGGATTATATAAAAATCGAATATATATAAAGGGTTAAGATTATATTAAGGAATAATCATAAGTATTATAATAATATATATATTCGATTTACGGGAAGGGAGAAAGAAAAAGGGGGGAAAGGAATAAAGGAAGGGGGGGAGTGGTTTATTGGAAGCGTTTTATATGTATTAATCCCGCGGCTAGCCCGCTGTGTACGTAGGTAGTGGTATAGGTGGGCCTATAATATTACCGTTCCTTGATATAAGCCGAAATAAATTCCGAACATTATTTTTTACTTATTCTTGTGGTAGATACGTAACTTATAATAGGGGATTTTAAGGTTTACCTTAATAAACCAACGCGCCTTAACCAAAGTCCATAATATTTTATAAATAAACGGTAAAGGGTAGCGGTTCCAGTATATAACCGCGTTTAACCCCTTATAATTATAATAAAAACGCAACCCACCCCCCGACCTTTTAATAAAAAATACCGGGGCCTGTGCGAAAAGGCTAATAGCCCTTATATAACCCTTATTAAATAACTCCGTCAGGGTTTTTCATAAAACCAATAACTTCTCCCTCGATATACCGTAAATCGGACCCTATAATATTGACGGATCCTTTCCCTCGGTATTTTTTACCAATTTTAATATATAATTTACGGAACCGCGATAAGGTGGCAGCGCCTATCCTTCGTCGGGCTCGAATACGTTTTCTAACCCTTTTAATTTATTAAATGGCCGGAATAATTTAATTACCGATATTTTTAATTATTTCTTAATATTATATAGAAATATTAGGAATGATATTAAAATCTTCGCCCCTGCTTTATACATTCTAACGTGTAGGGTGGTAATATTAATTAATTATATATCCGTTAAAACGGCGCCTTTTAATGCCTTTTCCTTTATAAAAAAGTTCGCTCTACAAATATAAATTCGCTTTTTTACCGCTTCGTATATAACCGCTTCCATTTTATATTATGGCTTATTGAATATTATTAAATATAAAAGGTTTAAAACAGGGTAATAAAAATAATATTAAAAATAGGCGTTAATATTAATATTTACGTATACCGCCTTTATTATTACCGTTTTTTATTACGCGAATAATATAAATATATATATTAATACCCTGGCGGGTACCGGGATATATAAAACAAGAAATTTAATAATTAGGGAATCATAAATTACGCTATAATATAGACAGCTATTATTAATAAAAGCGTTGGTAAAATAAATTTTATTTAATCAAATGTTTATTAAAAAAAGGGGTGCCGTTTATCCGCTTTATCCTCTTTGCTATTTTACTCTGCGTTAGCGGCTCCTAGGCACGCCTGCGCCTAAAAGCTAACCTTTTAACTGCTTTTTCCCCTTATTCTTACTTAACGCCACCGGGTAGGGCGCCGCGCCTACGGTATTAATCCGGATCTTTTTAACTGTCTTGGCCAAGGCTAATTTATATTTTAAAATAAAATAATTATTAAACCAATACCGAATGTATTAACCTTTCTTACACCGGTGCTCCACTCTAATTATAAATACCCATTTAATACGCTATGGCTTATTCCTTAATTTAAAACTTATAATATTTACCCCTAATATTGGGATATCCGGGTCCTTCTAAGCGTGCAATTAATATATTATTAATATATTATTACCTTCTTTGTTGAAGACCAAATCCAACCGGAACGTAATATTAATAATTATATAACCTTATTTTTAAGAAAAATTAAAAGGGTGGACCGATATTAATATTAAGCGAAGGCGCTGGTATATTTCTTTATTTAATAATATAAGCTTAATGGAATCGTCTTATACGGCGCCTCCTATATTTAATAAAAATTACTTAAACCGGGAATAAAAAATTAAAAACCATTATTTTTCCCTTTGGCGTAGGAAATAAAGCTTTTTCGCCGTTTATTAATAATCATTAAAGTTTTTAAATACCGTTTCCAGGTATATAATAAATCGCGCGGGATTTTAACCCATCGATTTACCTTTACCATAAAACATTATAATAAGGGCTTCCTGTTTATCCTTTAGGCAAATATTAATACTATATTATAAAACCGCATCGCTCTTAATAAGGTCCTGGGTTAAAATTAATTTATATTTAATTTCGACCCGAAATACTTTCCATTTTATCTGATTATTATTAAACTTTACCGGTCAAGGGAATTACCTTCATTACGGATTTATTATAATCGGCGGCGTTTAATACGCCGCCGAGATCCGGGTATTAAAGGCCGAAAGCATTAAATTAAGCATTTTTTTATATATTATTTTACTCGGCCGTGAATTTATTATTAACCGTTATAAATACTGTAGCGGTACCGGAGCTAGCCCCTGCTGCATTTATACCAAAGACCTGCGCCCGGCGTAATTATTTAAATAATTAATTTAAAGCCTACAAATAATCTTATACAGGATTATAAAAAAAAGCCAAAAGGACCCCCGGGACTTGTGGGACTTTTAAAAGAGCAATAAATTATGGCGGCAGAAACTTAATTATAAAAATATAATTATTATTTAATATATTATGTTTTCCCCTAAATATTATATTATTATTTAGGAATAATCCTATACAGGATTATACCATATTCTTTAAAGTATTACCATTTTTAAATAGGTAATTGGAGGTTTAACCAAACCAAACAGTTTGGTTTTGAATACCGGCCATACAGCGAGGTTATCAGACCTACTCCCCGCTATAATACACGAATTACTTTCTAATAAATAAATAATATTACCGATTCGGGGAGGGACTATTATATCTATCCGCCGGCGGCAGCTTAATTATTCTCGTTCGGGTTATTATTTATAATAAAGGTATTACGGGATAGGCGCGGAATAAAATATGGTACAGGATTATTTAAAAATCGAATATATATAAAGGGTTAAAATTATATTAAGGAGTAATAATAAATACTATAATAATATATATATTCCATTTACGGGAAGGGAGAAAGGAAGGGGGAAAAAAGGGATAAAGAAAGGGGGAGTGGTTTATGGGCAGCGTCTTATACGTATCGGTCCCACGGCTAGCCCGCTATGTACATAGGTCGTGGTATAGGTGGGCCTATAATAAAAAATCCCATTAATCAGTGTATAGAAATCGGAGAAATAAGGAGATTTAATTTCTTTTAAACTTTCGATTGATAATAATGGCAAAAGTGATAAAAGAAATGGTGAGAAAAGGAAATATATTACTATAAACTATAATGGAATAATCTCAGATGTCTTTTATTACCAATTCAATACCTTCGCCTACGCTGTTTTCCCCTTACCCCCCTTCCGGATACTAATTAAATCAAATGGATAATTAAATAATAAACCCTCCAGGCTTTTTAACCTTAATACAGCAATATAATTAAGCCCCGGGGTAAATCCAATACCTATAATAATAACTATTACTTTATTTATAATTAAGCCTTACGAGTTATAAATTTTAATGGTAAAAGTACTAATTAATGGGAATTATATGCGGGTATAGGGCGTATTCCTTATTATAAATTCCCTATAAATAGGAAAAATAGGTACTAAAGGCTGGTTATTTGCATTTTAATATAATTTAGGTTTTAAATATTTATTAACTATAATATAAATTATATTAAGGGGATTTATGCAGGGGATTTTATTTAGGAAATTATAAATAATAAAAAGATAATAAAAAGAAATAAAAAGAAATAAATAAAAATACCTGGTGCCGAGAAAATTATATTAATTATCCTTAATACTTTATTAACCAAGCCCTTTTTAACCCAAAGGTTATTCAAAAGCATTACTCGAGCTTTAATAATTAATAACAATATAAACTTTAAATTAATATTTTAATTTAAGCGTTATTTATAGCCTTGGCCAGTCCTTATAACTTTTACCTATAAAATAAGGGCTAATATTCTTTCCAAATTATTATAATTATTTAATAATAATTGTAATAACGCTTAAGAATTATATTCCTTAATATAATTTTTTATAATATAAATCTTTAAGGTATTAGAAAAATTGGTAATAAGCCTATTATTATTATAGGCGGCGCCATTATTTAATAACCGCTAAATTATTGCGGTAATAAATTGAGGCATCCGTAAATAATTTATGGCAGCCTTAAAACCTACCTATAAATCCCCCTATTATTTTAAAATTATAATAAGTTTAATAATTATATTAAACGTTAAATATAAATTATATTTTATAATTTTTAAACGACTAAATAATATATTCGAAAATTATAAAGCTTTATAAACAATTAAAGGTAATTAGGCGAAATTATCTAATAATAAATAATTTAATACGCCAAAGGATTTATTCTTTAAATATAGTATAATTTTACGGGGCCTAAAATCGATTATATTTAATATTTTTAGCCTTATTATAATATCTTTATTTAAAATTAGGTAATAAATATTTTTAAATAAAGCTTATAAGGCAAAAAGGGAATTATTTAATAATTCATTAAATTTCCCCGGTATAAATAGGCGAAAAAGGCCATGAATGGTATAACCATTAATTTTATATACTGCAATATTAATAAGGGCGGTACGTAAAATTAGGTTAAAATACCTATATTTTGCGGCCTTCTATAATAGGTGGCGGGATAAAATCTTAATTAAATAAGATTTCCCACTTTCACCTTCCCTATTAAAATTTATTAATAATTACTTATTATTAATATTATAAATAATATCCTGGTATTTAAGCATAATTAAAATATAAACCTGGCGTTAATATTGGTTTAATATTAATTTAATTACTATGGGAAATATATTAATACTGTAGCGGTGCCGGAGGTATCCCCCGCTATATTTATACCAAAAACCGGCGCCCGGCGCAATTACTTAAATAATTCATTTAAAGCTTTAAAATAATCCTGTATAGGATTATATAAAAAGCCAAAAGGACCCCCGGGACTTATAAGACTTTTGGGAGGGCAATAAATTATCGCGGTAGAAACTTGGTTATGGAAATGCAATTATTATTTAATATATTATATTTTCCCCTAAATATTATATTATTATTTAGGAATAATCCTGTACAGGACTATTTCATATTTTCTGGAGTGTTGCCGCTCCTAAATAGGCAACTGGAGGTTTAATCAAACCAAACAGCTTGGTTTCAAACACCGACCATGCAGCGAGGTTATCAGACCTACTCCCCGCTACAATACAATTATTAAACTCAGGGTATTGCCCGGATAATGATTCTGGTGATTTAATTTAGCCTGAAATAATGGATGAATTTCTTAACGAGGAAATTATTAGGGAAGACTTAATTAACTTATAGTTACCCTTAATAAATTAGCTTTTAGGCCAGCCTAAAGCTAACCTGGAACCTGGGTTAAGGCCCTATAATTTAAACTTTAATTAATTATTTTATATAGGAATGTTTCTTATTATAAGTATTAATTCTTAAAAAAATAAGAAATCGCAATACCCCGGGTTTAATAATTCCATTAATATATTTCCTATGGCAGTTATATTAATATTAAACCTATATTAATACCAGGTTTATAATCTAATTTCACTTAAATATTAAAATATTATTTTTAATATTAATGATAAGTAATTATTAATTAATATTAATGAGGAAGGTGGAATTAGGGAATTTAACTTAATTAAAATTTTATCTAACCACTGTAGCGGGGAGTAGGTCTGATAACCTCGCTGCATAGTCGGTGTCTAAAACCAAGCTGTTTGGTTTGGTTAAACCTCCAGTTACCTATTTAGGAGTGGCAACACTTTAGAAAATATGGAATAATCCTATATAGGATTATTTTTAAACAACAATAAAATATTTAAGGGAAAATATAATATATTAAATAATAATTATATTTTTATAATTAAGTTTTTGCCGCCATGGTTTATTACCCTCCCAAAAGTCCCATAAGTTCCGGGGGTCCTTTTGGCTTTTTATATAATCCTATACAGGATTATTTTAGGGTTTTAAATTAATTATTTAAGTAATCGCGCCGGGCGCCGGTCTTTGGTATAAATACAGCGGGGGATACCTTCGGCACCGCTATACCACCTATTATAAAAGGCCGAAAAATATAAGTATTTTAAACTAATTTTTCATGCTGCCCTTATTAGTATTATAATATATGGAATTAATGGTTATACTATTTATGGCTTTTTTCGCCTGCCTATAAAGGGGAAATTTAATAAATTATTAAATAATTCCCTTTTTACTTTATAAATTTTATTTATAAATATTTATTCTTTAATTTTGGATTAAAAATCTATAATAATATTAAAAATATTAGGTATAATTAATTCCAGGCTTCGTAAAATTATAGTATAATTAAAGGATAAATCTTTCGGGGTATTAAATTATTTATTATTAGGTAATTTCGCCTAATTACCCTTAATTCTTTATAAAACCGTATAATTTTCGAATATATTATTTAATTGTTTAAAAATTATAAAATATAATTTATATTTAACGTTTAATACGATTATTAAACTTATTATAATTTTAAAATAATAGGAGGATTTATAGGCAGGTTTTAAGGCTACCATAAATTATTTATTATTTCTTACCACTGGCCTATTGCCAGGGAGCCTATCGCGACGCCAGCCGCGTTTATATATTTAGTACATATATTTTCCTTGGGGAAAAACCTTGCCTTATAGTAAGGGGAAAACCCCGTTTTCGGTACCTTTACTATTTTGCGGCCTTCCTTCCTAAAAACGTATTTCGGGCCCCTTTTTTAGCCTAAGCAGGATTAATCCTTATTTCCCGCGTCCTTTATTTCTTCCTATACCGCGATTTCCGCCCGCATATATAGGGCTTTTATTATTCGGTATTTTGATAACCAGCCCGATTAAATTAATAATTTGGCCAAATTTAATGTTTCCTTTTTATATAATGCTTGGTGTATTTATTTAGGCCTGGTTAATCCCCTAACCTTTATTTGCTCCGATTTTTTATCGGTATAATATATAAATAGGTGTTTAACGGTTTAGGGGCCTTTTCCGTAAAGGTAATCCGGTAAATTATACCCGGGGATTTATATTTTATATAAAAATTCCCGTAAACCAATATATTCCGTTTTAATTTAAAAAAGCGCCGATATTTGGGATTTCCGGGCGTTTGGCCCCCGGTAAATTTTTTTGGATTAATAATTACCCTTTTTAATACGGGCTGGGGGGGTTATAATATCCGTGGCCATTTTTACTTAAAACTGCGCCCGGAACCGTTTTTCCCATTAGGTATATAATATTATTACCGGGTTTTTATTTTTTACCATGGTATATAATAGGGGGGTCGGTTTATATAAGGTATGGCGGCGCCGGAAATATAATTTAACCGCTTTAAAGGCCTATTTAATTTGCCTTTTTATCCCTAATATTTATAAGCGGCGTTCGGCCGCTTTTTTGCGTATTTCCAAATAAAGGTCCAGGGGGGGGACGCCTATTTTTACCTTTAATAAATACATTGGTATTCGCTTATATACTCCGCTAATATATCGCAATACCTTATTTTGGTATGGTATTATGGCCTTGGTTATAATATAGGCACCTTTTTTGGTTCCCTTTTTTATTATAACCCCGGCGGTATATATTATAAGCGGTTATATTATTACCGTGTATAATGCCCTGGCCTGGTCGACCTTATAGCCTTATGCGGATTTTATTAGGCGGGTTAGGGCAAGTATTTATTTTACCAGTTTTTTTTTTAATGCCTTAATATAGGCTGCCTAGGTAAAACGGTGGTCGAGCCATACTTTTAAAAAGCGGGCATTAATTATTAATATTAATGGTATTTTTTCCCGGCCCAGTATAAGGGCCCTGGGGGTAATGCCTTATTACCGGAAATATATTAATTCCGATTTAATTGGGGTAAATTATATCCCTACCGTTTTAATTTATTTTTTTTTTATTATATAGGCCTGTTTAAAGGTATTGCTATATTTATTATGGGTTTTTCCCATGGTTAGGAGGTTTATATTATTCGTAAACCCGGCGATTTAGAGCCCTAGGCGGTGTAATTTATTATATAATGGCCGGAGGAATAATAGGAATAAAATAAGTAATAATGGTAATCCTTATGGTACCCCTGCGGGAATATTAATCGTGGTACTAATACCGTTAACCATTAATTTGGCCTGCTTATTTTTAAGCCAGCTTTATAACCACTGTATTAATATAGGGGGGAAATTTCCGTTCTTAAAAATTACGAGAAGCCAATTATGATGTACCCGATTAAAGGTACCGGTTAGGTTTAATTGGAAAAATAAGGCAGTTCCCTTTTCCGCCTAGGCGGTACGTACCAGTTAAATTATTAATATTATAATAAATTCGGTAAATTATTTAGGCCTATTTTTAAATTATTTAGGGGGTAATAGGTTTACGCCGCCCGTTATTTTTAATACCCGTTAGGTTATAATTTTTTCTATAGGCTTGGTTAAATAATTAAGCAGGGTAATAGGCCTTTATCCCCCGGTTTATTATAATTGGGCGGGTATTTTTTCTGGTTTCGGTAATATTATTACCATTATTTGCCGGAATTTTTTTGGCCAATATACCAGGTATATACTCGCGTTATATAAGGTGGCCAGTATTTAAGCCAATGGTTTACCGTAAGCTTTTAAAAAACCCGTGGGAAATATATCGAGGCCTGGGGCTTTTTATAATTGCGTATCCTTAAGGGCCTATTTTACGTTTTTTATAATAATGTTTAGGTTTATTAGGACCTATACGGGGGCGTTTAATGGTGGCGGCGGCGGCTATTGGCCTGGTATTATTTATAGGAAAAATTTCTTTATTAATATTATTACTTTTATATTAATCGCGGTATGCGTTTTTTCCGATTTTGGTTTTTATAATATAGGTATTTTCCTTATGGGGGGCGGGTTTTTCGGATCGTATTTTCTTACCTATTTTTCGATAAACCAAAATTTCCTAGGATCCCCGGACGCCTTATAAAATACCTTCCGTTATTCCCCCCGGGATTGGTCTCGTAGGGTATTACGGAATAATAAATATTTTTTTTAATATTACCGTTCCCGGGTATTTAAGGGCGTTTGGCGCGTTTATTATTAGGCGTACACCGCTTAGCGTTAAAAAGTTTGGATTTTTTTGGTCCACCCCGGCTGCCTTTAATGGCCTTTTTTGGGCGTCCGTAAGGGGGCCATTTTATTTACCACCATGATTAGGATTATAAATAGGTTTTCCAATATTAAGTTTATTTTTTGGGGGTTTTCCGGGCGTATATTATATAATGGTCGGAAAAGCTTGGCTGCGGTGGCCTTTATAAGTTTTTTATTAAGCGTTTTCCAATTCCGGCGTAAGGGTATAAGGCCCGTTGGGTTATATTTATAAAATTTATAGGTTTGCGGTATATAATTTAAACCCGTAAATAGGGGCGGGCTGGTAATATTCCCGTTTAGGTTTGGGGTGGCCTAAATATAATCGATAATAAAGGGGCGGTTTTTATAGGCCGCTGGTTTTATAATTTTTTTAAAAGGGGTTTTTAGTTTTAAATTTTATACTTTAATTAATTAAAGGAGGTTTTTTATATGGGGGAATATATATTGGTATTGGTCTTATATTGGGTGATATAAATTAAAGTTTCCGAATAGGAGGGCCTTATTCGGTGTATTAATTTTTATAAATATTAGGAGCGGTAAGTTTAATAAGGCGTTGCGCGCCTTGGTTGGTTTCGAATAAATATATATAAGGTTTATAAATATACCTGCACTTTTAAGCGTAATTATTATAATATTGTTAATAATTGTATTAATATTATATACGTATAGGGGGAGTTTTATAATAATATAAACGATTATTTTTCCGTTGGTATATATTTTATAACCGGTTATTTTGCCCGTTTTAGGCGGGCGGCCGGGTATTAAGTATTTTTATAATTTTATAATTTTATATTCCGAGGCGAATACCTATTAAACGTATTCGGCCTTTTTATAGGTATTTTATAAAAGTATTCGGGTAATTTTAATTATAAATAGGGGTAAGGGTATGGGTTAAGCTTAAGGGCGGCTTTTTTTAAGCCATATTTTTTATTTCCATTTTTATATTTATTAATTCCTATATTAGCCCTTATATTAATTCCTATATTAAGGGCGCCCTAATATTAAGCGAGGAAATTATTATTCCCCCCAGCCCCGGGCTATTTGTTTTTCTTTTTTTTTCCCTTATTTTTAATTATACGTCGAGTTATTATTAATTAGGATTATTGGCGGCCATATTTAAGGCGCTCGGTTATTCTTTTTTAATATTTTTTACTCCCCATTATAAAATACGGGGTGGTTTATATATAAATTTTATTAATTCGGGTTTTATTATTACCGTTAATTTTTATACGGGTATTAATGGCGGTTATTTAGGCCTGGTTAATAATTAAAAGGGCGTGGATACGGGTTTTGGTTATTTAACCGGGGGCGGGGCCGTGGCCGTAAATCGTTTGGTAAATTCTTTAGGCGTTTTAATATACCTTACCTTGGCCTTTTTAATTTTCCTTTATTATATTAGGTAACCCTTATTTTTGGCGTGGTATTTTCCGGCATAATTAATATATTTAAATTATACCACGTATTTTTTTTCCGGGTAATTGGCGTTGGGGTATTTTCCGTATTATAGGCGTTTCCCGTAAAACCTTTTCTTATGGCCGAAACGCCAATAATATTAATACTGCACCGCCGCTCCGTTTATAATAAAAATTATGGCCGGGTAAAAGAAAGATTAGAATTTAATTTCCCTTATTACCTTATTTGCCTTTTCCCTTTTATAAATATAAAGGAGGGCCGTTATTCGGGCCCTTGGCCTATTTTGGTTAATAAATTTGGCCTGCTTAAATAAAGGAATATTATTTTCCGCCCGTAAGGTATATAATACCTTTTATATATTTTGTTTAGGATTTGGGTATATTTTTTTTGGGATAACGATCCGTACGTAATAATACGGGATAGCAAGGCTTGGCCCGGGGCCGAAAACCTGTTTAATTTATTGGCGGTCCGTTATAGTTTTTTTTTTTATAACCGGGGTAAGTATTAGTTTTTAATTACCGTTGGGGAGTTTATTTATTACCTTTACGGTATTTTCTTTTAATGCCCGGTTAATATATATGATTATTTTAATCGTGCTTATGGTGGGGAGTTTTCCTTTATTCCAAAGCGTAAGGAGCCTTTTTTTTACATTTGGTGGTATATTTATTATAGGTGGGCGCGTTTATACGGGCGGTATGGCCGGTTTTATTACTATGGTGGTATAATTAAGCGGCCCGGGGGCCGTTTTAAATTATTTAGGCCTATTAGGCTTATTTTAGGTGGGTAACGTAATCCGGATAATTTTATCCGTTTATTTTTTAGTTTTATTTTTTCCCTTTAGTGTAATCGCGGTTGGGGCGTCGTTTATAAGGGTAGGAGTATCGGGGGGCGTTAACTCCTCGCCCGTAATCTTAAATAGGGCTATTACCAGTATTTTTACGAATGGCTAAAGGTCCCTATACTTTTCCGGTAGGAGTTGGAAAAGCATTTTAATGATCCCGACGATGGCTTCCTTTTGGTCGCCATCGCCGTTTGTTCTCTCCCCTTTTATCGCGTCGCGGTATCGCGGCGTATTTGTATTATAATTGGTTGATTTTGCTGACTAATTACGTGCGGTGTTGGTGTAAGGTCGAAGATCTTTTTTTTTTTACCATAAATTATTTACGAATCCCTTAATTTATTACCGAAATAAATTAGCGGTTATTAAATAATAGGGCCGCTTATAATAATAATAGGCTTATTACCAATTTTTCTAATACTTTAAAAATTTATATTATAAAAAGTTATATTAAGGAATATAATTCTTAAGCTTTATTAGGATTATTATTAAATAATTATAATAATTTAAAAAAGATATTAGTCCTTATTTTATAGGTAAAAGCTATAGGGACTGGCCAAGGCTATAAATAACGCTTAAATTTAAATATTAATTTAAAGTTTATATTATTATTAATTCTTCAAGCTGGAGTAATACTTTTGAATAACCTTTGGGCTAAAACGGGCTTGGTTAATAGAGTATTAAGAATAGTTGATCAAATTATTTAGGCACCAGGTATTTTATTTTTTATTTTATTTTATTTTTATTTTGTATTATTAATAATCTTTTATATAAAATCCCCCGTATAGATCCCCCCAGTATGGTTTGTATTGTATTTGATAATTATTTAAAACCCAAATTATATTAAAATATAAATAACCAGCCTATGGTACTTATTTTTCCTATTTATAAGGAATTTATAATAGGGAATACGCCCTGTACCCGTATATAATTCCCATTAATTATTACTTTTACCATTATAATTTATAAATCGCAAGGTTTAATTATAAATAAAGCAATAATTAATATTATAAATATTACATTTACCCCAGGGCTTAATTATATTATTATATTAAGGTTAAAAAGCCTGGAGGGTTTATTATTTAATCGTTTATTTAATTTGGATATTATTTAAAAGGGGGGTAAGGGAAAGACAGGGCTGGCGAAGGTATTAAATTGGCAAAAAAGGACCTCTGAGATTATTTCATTATAGTTTATAATAATATATTTCCTTTTTTCACTATGTCCTTTATTACCTTTACCATTATTGTTATTAGAAAGTTTAAAAAGAAATCAAATCGGCTTATTTCTCCGATTTTTATACACAGATTAATGGAATGTTTTAAACAAATTTAAATCGGCTTTTTTCTCCGACTTTTAAATACAGATTAATGGAACGCTTTAAACGAATTTAAATGCGCCTATTTCCCCGATTTGTATATACAGATTAATGGAAATTGTAAAATCAATTAAAATCCGCGTATTGATTCGATCTTTATATAATAAAGAATATAATATTAGGAGGGGGGGGGGATGAAGGGTTATAAATTAGAGAAGGTCCCATACTAAATAACGTAAGTTGTAGTATTGTAGTTTAATTGGTTAAAGGCAAATCGTTTATTAAAACTTTAAACCTAAAGTGCATAAGTTTAAATCAGCCAATAGCCATGTTTTTTAAACTTTTAAAAAACTTTCCAATTAAGCCAAATAATATTAATAAGCAATTCAAACGAATAAGTAATTATAATAAGTAAGCAATTGAAATAAGTAAGTAATGAAAATAAATAAGCGAGTAAAATAAATAAGCGAGTAAAATAAGTAAGCGAGTAAAATTAATAAGCAAGTAAAATAAATAAAAATAAAAAAGTAAAATAATAAGCGAGTAAAATAAATAGAAATAGAAAAATATAATAATAAGCGAGTAAAATAAGGAAAAATAAAAAAGTAAAATAATAAATAAATAAAAAGAAAAAGAAAGAAGCGAATAAATAAATTAAATAAAAAGTAAAATATAAAGAATAAAAAGGGAATAAAAATAAAGTAAAAAGAAAAGAATAAAATGTATAGGATAAAAAGTGAATAAAAAATTAAAAATAAAATAATAAGTAAAATGTATAAAATAAAAAGCGAATAAAATAAAAAGCGAATAAAATTATAATCGAATAAAATAAAAGGAAATAAAATTATAAGCGAAGAAAATAAAATAAAATACCCACTTTTTTAATAATTTAAATCGCATTAGCGATTTTTATAATATATATGGCGAATATTATATATTCTTATACTTTATTATTTATACAAAATTACCGGATATTTATTATATATTAAAAATAGGAATAGGGAAATTATTTAAAATATTATTATTACCCTTATTATTTTATATATATTTTTAAATTATATATATAAATATATTTATTATATATTAAATACGCGATAATATATTTAATATGTCATACTATATTTAATACGTGATAGCGTATTTGGTACGTATTAGCGTAATTAATACGCAGTAATGGCGTATTTAATAACATCTCCACCTCCCAGCGTCGTAGGTATAAAAACCCCGTGTCTCACTTAAGGTTGAAAAAGACGACGCCACACCACTTGGTTTTTTTGCCCACCACCCAGCTAATCAACAACAAAGCACGCCATTTGAAGATGGACCAAAACTTGGATCCGTTCAACGGCAAATACGGCCGGCTCCTCGAAATTAAAGAGATCGGGAGCAAAGACTACGTCACAACCGAGGTCAGCTTCACCAAGCGCGAGCCTCTCCGTGCCACCAAAGACGAGGCAACCGGTTGGAAATGGGGCCCGCAGCGACTCCTCAACGAGGCCCACGCCTTACAGATCGTCGCCGAAAAGACGTCGATACCAGTGCCCAAGCTGTTCGAACATGGCTACGACGATCAGGGGCGCTATTACGTAACCATGGAGCGTATTCATGGCTTGTCTCTCAGCGAGGCCGGCAAAGAGTGTCAAATGGTTGGTGCTGGTGTTGGGCATGCGACGTCAGGCCCATGCAACGAGTGCAGGCAGACGGCCAGACACAACGCCGACACTTTCATTCGCGAGCAGGTCCTCCCCCAGCTTCAACAGTTAAGCTCCAACGAGACGGGGCTGAATGGTTTCCTCCTCCCACCTCCGCGCATCGTCGAGACGCGCGAGGACCGCGAGTGCTGGCCGGTCAAGAAGTCCGGGTCGAAGATCTATGTCCTGATCCACGGGGATCTTGCTTCCCACAACATCTCGATAAACAGAAGCACACTTGAGGTCGAGCATATCTACGACTGGGAGCATACGGCTTATCTGCCCGCTGAGATGGAGCTGGAGTTATGGTGTATGGAGGGGCGGGAGTATTATGACTTGTTTAAAAACGATCAGTTGATCGAGAGCGAAATTTCACTGATCACTCCGTAAATTAGGTGACTAGGTACTGTTAGAACAAAGCCCTTTCAGATGACATGCGATGAAAGGCCTACCGCCGGACAGACCAGCGGTCGGACAATGAGACAAGCTGGACAATGCCAGAATAGTTTCCGGCAGCCGCTGCTTGGCACTTGCAGTTGACATCAGAGCACTTCTCATTCCAAACATTGCCACAACCGCCACTCTCGATCTTGCACTTGTAGGCAGATTCGTTGACTGTCTTGCCACAGTGGATGCATTTGCCATCTGCATCGGAGCTATGGGGGTGTCAAAACTTCATGGTCCATCATAGAGGAGGGAGAAAGGCCTCGAGAACTCGTGCGGGTGCTTACCAGGCGCCGCCGAATCCACCATCTATATATCTCGCGCGTTAACAACCAGAAAAGATATAAGAAAAGAAGAGAGAAGAAACCGTGGTTTTCAGATGGTGGGGGATATGCCTGACCTTGCTTGATCATGCCAAATGTGGTGGTAGGGGGTGCTAGGAGGATGCTGCCGCCGAGACCCAGCGGCGACAGCCCGGTAGAAGCCGCGGGGAGCTGGGTAAATGCGGGGATGAACTTCATGATGGCGGTTTGAAATTAAGCTGTGGTCTGTGTTGATGGTGGTTTGAATAATAAACCTCTCTGGGTACCCGTGCTACGCCCCGATAATTGCGAGGTCGGGTTTTAAATATTTCACCTACCCGCGTTATAGGTGCTCGCCACCTGAATATAACTACTAGCTAAATGTAATTTTTTCCCAATTTTTAATCCTTCTTATTATTCTTTCCTATTCTTACTTTTATACCTCTTAATTATAATTAATAACTCTGCTAATATTATCTTTTATTATTTCCGCTTTTTTTAAATATATTTTTTCCATTACCTGTATTATTTTAATACCACAGTATACCACTTTTTCCACTCCCTTTTTTCCTTTATCTTAAATACCACGATTAATACCCTCGCCTCCTTTATTTTATTAAAAGGTATTTTTATAATTTTAAATCGGGTATTATATATTATAAGTACCCCTCCGTATTATAGGCGCCTATTTTTCTCCGCCCGGGCTGCCCATTATAATACCTCCGCCAGTTTAATATTACGTAAATCCTTTCGTATTTATATTACTTCCGTACCCTATAGTTAAAAACCCCGAATATATATCTTAATACCAAAACTTAATTTTGGGCTTATTTTATTCGGAAAAGCCTAAAAAATATAATCCCTGATTTTATTTAGTTTTTAAATAATAAGTGGAGTTTTAATTGGCAATAAATGTAATGGATTTAATAAAGGTGGCGTTTTTAATCTCCGATTTTTAATTTAATTTAGGATTAGTTTAGGATTAAAGGGAATAATACCTGTTTTTTTTTAAACCGATTAAATCGTTAATTATTGGGAATACGTAGTGACCGTAAGCGAGCGAAGTATTCGCTTTTTAAAATCATTAAGCCCGTGAGGGATTATTAAAAGTTATAGGGGGGAATGGGTTTAAAAGTCGAAAATTATAAAGTCTTTCCTAATTAGGTAAAAGTTAACCTTTTAGGATAAAATTAGGGGTATGCTATATATTATAAAAATGCCCTGATTTTTAAGAATAAAAAACTAAATTTAAAAACCCTTATCTAGGAACGAAATAAAAAGTTATGGTCTTATTAATTAATTATGAAGGGACCTAAGAATTCTCGGTAAAAACAGGTTGGCTAATAATATTCGGTTTATACGTACCCCAAAGTGTGAAACTATTATTACCCGCATCCGCCAAAATAAAATACTTAAAAATAAATAGAAATTATAAAAATAATATTTATAATACTACCTTTGTATAATAGTTTTTTTATATTTTTACGATTTTATTTATATTATATATATTATTTATAGAATTTATTACGAATAAAGTTGGGCGGCGAAAAAATTAAAGACGGGGAAAAAATCAAAGGCGGGCTAATCATATAACCATTGTATTTCTTATATTATAGGCAGTAATAAATCTGGCCGTATCCGCCCGTTAAAAAAGATTAAATGTGAATAAAGATCGTAAAAATGGTATTTATAATATTACGTTCCCATTGCAGCTTTTGCTATATTTTTACGATTTTATTTGCATTATATATATCATTTGTAGAATTTACTGCGGATGGAGTTGGGCGGCGAAAAGCTGCGGCGAAAAGTTCGGGGGCTGGCTTATCATATGACCAACCACATTATTATATGGCTTTGGTAAATACACACCTGCCATACTCACCAGCCCGCATCCGCCTAAATAAAATACTTAAAAATAAATAAAAATCGTAAAGATGATATTTATAACATCACCTTTCCATGGCAGCTTTTTCTATATTTTTACGATTTCTTTTGCATTATACATATTTTTTATAAAATTTACTACGGATGAAATTTTTAAAAGGGGGAAATTTTATGCGGGGTACATTATATAACCAAATATTCAACCAAATATTAATCACGCACTTAAAAGCCTGCCCGCATGCGCCGTAATAAAATAGGTAAAAATCCGAATAAAGTTTAAAAATAATACTATACCCTTTGACCTTCGTTTCCAATTTTTATTTTATTTTTAAAATATTATTTACGCCTTTTATACTATTTTTAAACTTGGTAATATTTGGATTTTATAGCGGGGAAAAAGATCGATAGGGCATATATTATATTACTTAAATACAATCCCAGTGTTTTTACTGGTATTACAAATTTCTTTTTAACTTTTCTAACTTCCTCTTTACATTAACACTTATTTTTAAAAATAATATACATTATAACTTCCGTTTTATGGCAAGGAAATAAAACATGCCTTAAATGTCACCAAACCTTTAATACATGGGAATATTTTCGGTCCCATAATATTCGTTTTTAAAAAAAACCTAAAAAGCTTTGTTTAAATTATAGATCTTTACTTTAATAATAAACTAATAAACGAACCTCTGATATTTTAAGCCCCCCCCAACATACCCCAATCAGACGGCGTAGTAATAATGATGTACAAACTACGGTATATTAATTTAATTTATTTTTTATTTTTATAATAATAAACTAACTTTTTAATATATTAATAGCCACAACCACCACCACCTCCTAATTTTACCATTCCTATCCCAGTAAATTCTTCGTTTAATCCTTTATCCTTTTTATTTATCCCCTCGCCCTTATCCCGGAGTAAAAGCTTTAATTAATTACAATTAACGGTATTTAATAATATTTCTTTATAACCGTATTTATTATTATAATTAATTTATAAATTTATTTAATAGCCTTCCACCTTAACTGTTTCCTCCTCGGACCCTTTTATTATTTCTACGGCATCTTTTATTCCTTTACCCTTTAATTCCCTAAACATTTCACCCCATTCGCCTTTTAATAATTCTTTAATTATTCCCCCCTTTTTAAATTCCCCTTTACCTTCCACCATAACCGGTACCGATTATTTGGATTTTTAACCTAATTATCCCGCCCCTTATAATTTAACGGTAATAAATCCATTACTTCCTTTCTAATAACATATTATTTCCGCCAATAATATTAAGTTAATGCAGAATTTTTATTTTATATTAAATAAATCCATAATGGAATTTTGTTTCCGTTACCAAGAAAAATGGTTTAATATGGATATATTAAAGGAAGGACTTTGCCGAAGATGCCGAATTAAAGACGATAAAAAGGCTCCCGATGAGCCTTTTTTTTATTCGGCAGAGAATAACCTGGATTTTGGCCCTATACCTGATCATTTGCCTGAGCTTTCTTAAATAAAGCAAATAATAATTTCTAGGGTGTATACTTTTAATTAAGTACGCCAGGTACGGGGGGTATAATATCGGTATAAAGGCCATTATATTAATTTTACAAGGAATATTACCAAGGTATGTTTTTTTTATTAATTTTTCTAATATTTTTATTAATATATTATTTTTCCAGGATTATTAATAATTTCCATTATTTCCAAAAGATTTGGAAATTATTATTATTCGGCCCAAAAACTATCAGGAAAATCCCCACTTTGCTGATTAATATAGGGGGGAATTTAATGTTAAAAAATCAAGGATTAAATTATTTATTATTTTCCGCTTTTATTCCTTTCCGTATTTATTTTTATTCTTTTATTAATTTATTATACAAACCTGGCTGCTTTATTTAACGTAAAACCATTTTAGTTATAATGATATCGATATTTCCTTATGGGAAATACAGGAGTTACCAAATAATGGGGATATTTTCGATCAAATCCGTATTATTATTAGTGACACTGTTTCTGCTAATAATTTAACCACTAAGGATAAAAAGCAGTTTGTAAATAACCCATTTATTATAGGTATTCTTAATTTACAATTTAATAACCTGGAAATTAACCCATTACGGGCCGAAATTTATTAATAATATAATCAAAATAGGGCAAATATTAGCCTTACCGAGCTTTTAACACCCATATACCGGTTTACCCCTATTAACGAATACGATAAATCCCTAGCATTATTTAGCAATACCTTTCCCTATTTATTTCCCACAGGCCAGGCCGATTTTAATACCCCACGGTATCGTTCTATTAAATTATAGGATTATATAATTTATATTATATAATATTATAATAAACGGTATAAATTCCCCTTTTTTCCAATATTTTTATTTATTATTAATTAATTATTTAAATTTGCCCAACATCCTATTTATTACTTTATGGCCAATAATATAATTATAAGGCAACAAATAAGGGGAAAATCGACATTTTATATTAATCGTACCAAAAACGACGCCTTTACCAACTGGGATTTAAACCAAATTCGGCTGGCCTTTAAGGAAAATTCCCCTGAATTTTAACACCTATAGGATTTTATTTTCCGCTCTTCAGCTTTTATTAAAGGCGTACGGCCTTACTGGATTTTTAAAAGAGCGGAATTATAGGCCATGGTACGCTATATTGGCTGCCCTAATTTATTTATAATATTTAGCGCTGCCGATATTTATTGGAATTCTTTTTTTCGCTTCTTCTTTTAATATAAAGAATGGAAAAATGCTTATGGGGTATAAAAATTCCCTTTAATAAGGCGAATATTATATAATAACCCCCATATAACCGCCTACCATTTTTATACCCGTTTTACGGCTTTTATGAAATATTTCCTTAAGCTTAAATTTAAAATAGTTAATTATTAAACCCGGTAAGTAAATATTTTATTTCTTTTATTTTTATTTATTTTTTATTTATTAATTATTAATAGGTATAAATGGTAATTATATGGATTACCGCATTTAAATAAATTTATTTAGTTCGAATCTTTTCCTAATAGGCTCCCTAATAGTTTATTTATACCCGAAACCCGCCAATCTTTTATATATTATTGGGGGGCCTATATTAAAGCCATAAATCTATTTAATCGCCATTTATAGGACCTTCCTGCTTTTTTAAAGGTCCTTTGCCAGCCGTTTTGCCCTAAAAATTAAACTTTTTTAATCTTGGCTTAAATTATTAATAAAATTCAGGTGTATAAATGCTTTTAAAAGTATTACTTTAAGAAAGATCGCCCTATTAGGGAAAAAACATACCGTTTTTATTTCCCCCGGAATTATTATAATTCCCCTACATTTATTAAGGATATAAATCCTAATATTTATATATTTACAGCGAAAAGAAACGATTAAAATCTTAACCAATTTAATCGTTTTATTTCTTTAATATGGTTGGCAAATACGGATATTTCCGTTTATAGTAATATTAATATTATTATTAATTATATTATTAAATATTATTTTAAGGCAAAGATATAGTTGATATTTTTTGGTAATATAATAAAAGCAGTATTACCATTAATAAATGCGAATAATCCACGCCTTTTTTTAATATAAAAATCAATCAATCGCCTTATTATTAAAAGGGATATATTAGGCTAAAGATTATAGTATTATATTTAAGGCCTGCCCTTAGCCTAAAATTCAAAAGAAATTCTTAATATTAATTACCGGCCTTTGGAAACCTAATAAAAGCATTTTTATATTATTGGTGGGGAAATATTAGCTGGTCAAATTATAAATAAGCATTAATTTATTTATAAGGATATTATTAATATTTGCTTTTTAAAGTGGATTTTATATTGGGATTATAAAATATACCGACGCCGCCCTTAAGCCCGCCCGAGGGTCCTATTATATAAGCCATTATATAAAGGGGACCCTAATTATAAGGATTACCAGGATTTCTGCTGTATAAACATTAATTATAATTCTTTTTCTGTTTTTCCTTTCTGTTTTTGCTTTCTAATTTTCATTCCAATTTGTTTTCTGATTTTCTTTCTCGTTTTTTTTCTGTTTTCTTTTCTGTTTTTTTTCCGATTTCTTTTCCGATTTTCTTTTCCGATTTTCTATTTCCGATTTTTTTTTCCGATTTTCTTTTCCGTTTTTTTTTTTCCTTTTGCTTTTAATTAAAACCTGCCACTAATTATATTATTATAACTGCTTTTACATCATCCATTTTCCTTTGAAAATGGCTTACATAAGATTAATAACCATACCTTTATATTATATTTTTTGGCTTATTTATTTTGCCTAAATAATCATAATTATCCGGATAATTATTATAAAGATTTAATTTAGCCTCAAATAATCGATGAATTTCTTAACGAGGAAATTATTACGGAGCATTTAATTAACTTATAGTAAGCCTTAATTAATTAGCTTTTAGGCCATCCTAAAATTAGCCTAAAACCTGGGTTAAGGCCTTATAATTTAAACTTTAATTAATTACCGTATATAGGAATATTTCCTATTATAAGTATTAATTATGAAAAAAATAAGAAATTCTAATATCCCGAGTTTAATAATTCCATTAATATATTTCCCTTGGTAATTAAATTAATATTAAACCTATATTAACGCTAGGTTTATAATTTAATTATACTTAAATATTAGGATATCATTTTTAATATTAATAATAAACAATTATTAATTAATATTAATCGGGAAGGTGGAAGTGGGAAATCTTATTTAATTAAGATTTTATCCAGCCATTTATTATAAACGGCCGAAAAATATAGGTATTTTAACCTAATTTTTCGTGCCGCCCCTATTGGTATTATAATATATAGAATTAATAATCGTACTATTTATGGCCTTTTTCGCCTAGCTATAAAGGGGAAATTTATTAAATTATTAAATAAATCCCTTTTTACCTTATAAGCTTTATTTAAAAATATTCATTTTTTAATTTTAAATAAAAAATCTATAATAGGGTTAAAAATATTAGGTATAATTAATTCCAGGCTCCGTGAAATTATATTATAATATAAGGATAAATTTTTAAGTGGATTAAATTGCTTATTATTACGTAATTTCGCCCAATTACCCTTAATCCCTTAAAAACCTTGATATTTTTCGGATATATTATACAATCCTTTAAAAATTATTCCCCCTAATTTATATTTAACGTTTAATACGATTATTGATCTTATCATGATTATAAGGCAATAGGGGGATTTATAGGCAGTGTAGCGGTGCCGGAGGTATCCCCCGCTGCATTTGTACCAAAGACCGGCGCCCGGCGCGATTGCTTAAATAATTAGTTTAAAGCCTTAAAATAGTCCTGTACAGGATTATATAAAAAGCTAAAAGGACCCCCGGGATTTATGGGACTTTTGGGAGGGTAATAAACCATAGCGGCAGAAACTTAATTATAAAAATATAATTATTATTTAATATATTATATTTTCCCCCAAATATTATATTATCGTTTAGGAATAATCCTGTACAGGATTATTTTATATTTTCTGGAATATTACCGCTTTTAAATAGGTAATTAAAGGTTTAACCAAATTAAATAACTTGGTTTTAAACACCGACCATACAGCGATATTATTAAACCTACTTTTCGCTATATTTTTTAAAGGTTTAACCAGGATTTATAAACTTAAGTTTTAATAATAAGCTTGCGTTTTTTAGGATTAAAATTTAAGGAATTCCTTTATTATTCTTTCCCCTTACTTAATTTAAATTAATGGTTATAATTAGGGAATAGTATTATACGGAATTATATTAATAAATATAAGTAGGAATCCGCGGAAATTATTACGCTAAGGTAAAAAAACCCTTTTACGGTATACCGGTAAGGAGTTCGTAATACTTATATTATAAAAAGCGGAAACGGACACCTATATTATAATAAAGCTAAAAACCGACCAATATATTATATTATAAAAACTTAAAAAATCGCGTAAATTATACTTTTTAAGGGGGGCAGTTTTTTTCCTACGGTGGTAAAAGTGTAATATCCGGCTAAGAATTAATTGCCCTTAAAATAAAGCGAGTATAATAAATTAAGGGTAATAATAGGTAAAGCTAGGCAGACCTGTATAATATAACGAAGTTTAAAAACCTTTCGGAAACCAATTATTTATACTTTAAACGATTTATTATTATAAAAAAACCAGGGAATATATTTTTAAAAAGAAAAAATAATGCGGAAGCTTTGCGGCGCCATGGGATTATCCTGGTAGTGTTGTAAATTTATAAGGGTTAAAATTAAATAATAGGAATTCGATTCCGAAATAGGCCCGGTGCCGGTTAAAAACGCGTATATAATTACGGTGGAAAGGTTAAAAAGGGATTGGGCTTCGAGTATTAAGTAAAGCTATATACCCTTATTATACCCCTATAAATAAAATAATAAAGGTTAATAAATAATTAAACCTTTATTATATTACGAAAGTCCGGCGTAAAATTAAGGCGTAATATAACGAAAAAAGCCTTTATTTGCTTGGTTATAAAAAGAATAAAGGAAGGGATTATTAAAAGTATTAATACGTATAAAGAAAAATAGGATTATAATTTTATTTTTAAATAGAAGGAATATTTTTATAAGCCTAGTTTAAGCTCCGAGGGCATTATAGTTATAAAGGATTTTAAAAATTATATAGCGGAGGGGCGATTTGCGTAATTCCGGTTAAATTTAAAATAAGGGGAAAAGTAATAGGAGTGCCTTTATATTATTAAAAGAAGTTTTAAGGAAAAGGGATAATTAGGGCTGGTTAAAATTACCGCAAAAGCTTAGGGGTTAAATAAGGCGCCCTTAAATTGGCCCGTATTATAACCTTACCTATGGTTATAAAAAAAATCCCAAAAGTTATATGGCGGAGGGATAATTTATATAATTCCGGTTAAGGGGATAATAATATTAAGGTAAAAATTATAAAGGTATTTTAAACCGATTTGGAAAGAAATAGGTAAAGTTAAATAATATTAGTATTTTATTTATAAGCAAAAGGAAATATATAAAAACCGGGCTTGGTTTATGGGGGTTTATTATAATTACGAAGGATTTTAAAAGTTATAGGGCGGAAGGATAATTTATATAATCCCGGTTAAGACCCCGTAAACAAAAAATAAGAATTATAAAGTATTTTTACCGCTCCTTAAAGGGTATAAGAAAAAGGAAGGATTAAAGCCACCAAGCGTTTTAAAATATAATGAAAAATGGATACCGTTTTTTATAATTATTAAATCGTTTTTCGAATAAAGGCCTAATCCCCACCGTTTTTTAAATTAAGTTTTGCTTTTTATTATTAATATTAAACCCCGTGTCCGATTTAACGGATACCAGGGGAAGTATTCTTTAAAAGGTTTAGAAAAATATAAATCGCCTATTTAAATTAAGGTTAATCCCCTTTTAAGAAATTTGATATAAGGGTAATTTTGTATAGGCCTTATTAGAAAAAAGGAAAAAAAGATTTCGAGAATTAAACTTATTTGGGAAAAATTTGGGGGTCTTACGCTTTATTATAATCGGACCGTAATTAAAGGGAAATATGGCGATTATAATAATTTATGGATTATAAACGCCAGACTTTTAGGCTTTTATCCATAGAATTATGGTTAATTCCCTACCCCCTCCGAGGGCGCCTAATTTTTTTTACCCAAAAAAGCGGCCAAAAGGAGGGGATAAATATACGGTGAGGAAATTATGGAAGGTTTGGAGTTTAGGGGAAGGTAAGGCGAGGCCTTTTAGCCTAAATAAATTAACCAATATTACGCCCGGCCTTATAAAAAGCCGGTAAGTTAATAATTATTAGGAGCGGACCAATTAATAATAAGGGGTAAGGCGATTAAGGAGAACGGTAAAACGGTATGCCTATAAAGCCTAAGATTTTTTAATATAAGGCGCGGAATATAAGGAATAGGATTTATTAGGGCCCCGAATGGATAATATTAATACCCGGAAAATGGGAAGGTAATTATTAAGGAGATTATATAGGTTCCCTGCTTTAAATTATAAAAATCCCACGATTATATTTAAAAGGCTTAAAAAGTATTATTATTATTATTATCCTTAATTTTAAGGGATCGTTTATAATTCTCCAGCCTAGGATTAAGGAAAAATAATCCTATATTATATTACCCTTTAAAAATTTATTTAAATCCTAACTTTTATAATCTTTTCCATTTTTTATAAATTATTTTATTTTTTAAAAGATTATTCCACCATTTAAATTTATTATATTATATTTTTAAAATAAGGCGCGGCGAAGGTTTTTTTGCCAAAATATTATTACGGTAAAGGAAGGTAAGAAACGCCTTATAAATAGGCCTTAGGCCTAAAAATAATTTTCGAAAATAAAAATACCTAAAAGCGCCAACGAAGCTTAAACCTTTTTACGTAAACGAGGAGCCGAGCGATTACCTTTTAACCCTTCCTCGCTTAAAATCCCGCTATTAAGAATTTTTATTATACTAATACCCCGGGCAAAATATAATACGAATATTTTTCCGATATTTTAAAAAATAAAATAAACGCCATTCCCCGGCCAGTTTATAAAAGTAATATTTAATACTGGTTAATATAATTCCCACGAAATAAATTAATATATTATGGTTCGATTATCGTTACCGCTTTTTGGTATATAGGGGAGCGTAATATTTAAGGAAAATAATATTTCCTAATATATATATTAATTGGATCGAATATTTAAACAGGCAGTATTTATAAACAATACGTAAAAGATAAATTACGTTATATAATATTATATTAACGCTTACGCCGAATTAATCGAATTACTTACCATAGGAAAAATATAAATTAAAGTAAAAAAGGCCTTAAAAACGGAATTCGCAAATAAAGATACCTTTTAAAAAGGCCGTAATATGGTAAATTTAAAGCGCTTTATTTACCAGAATTGGCCTATAAAGAATATTAATTAATAACGGTTATATATTGCGGGGTGGAAATACCGGCTTACTTAATATAAGGAGAACCACACGGGTTATATTAATAATATTATTTTATTAAATATATTTTTAAACGCCTTCGATAATATATTATAGGCTTAATTATATAATTTAATAAGGATTATAAATAACGACTTATACCTCGGAACCCACGAGGAATTCCTCTAAAAGCTTAAAGCGTGTTTGGATTAATATAAAAAAACAATAAAGCTGTTCGGAAATAAGTTTTAATAAAAAGAAAAAGGGACCACCGCCCGCGTTAAGAAAACCACGCGTAACCCTATCGACCCCCAGTTTTAATAAGCCAATCAATACGATTTGGCCAAAATGGCCTAAAGAAACCAGACCGACCCCCGCGATTTACCGCCCGTGCTCCGATTATAAAAAAGCGATAAAATACCTATTAACCGATTAGTCCTGCCCAGAGTAATTAAATAAGACCTAATTAAAAAGTTAAATACTTTAAGCGTGGTTAATATATATACGTTATTAAATTAAAAAATAGGCGAAAAAATAAAGCTGGTGTTGGATACTGGTAAAATTAGGGAAAATAAGCCTTAATATAAAAACCATTATGGGTATAATCCTAATTAAATTTATTAAATTAAATGGGATTATATACGAGGACTTTATTATATTTAGGCCGAATTCCCTTAAAAAATTAGTATAACCCCTTTGGAAATTTTAAAGGTATAAGCACTTTTTATATTAATAATTAATTTTAATAAAAGGCCCTAATATTAAACCAAGGCAGTAAAATATTATTAATATTTAAAAAATAACCATATATTATATAATTGCCTATAGGATGTTTAGGATTAAATTAACGGAGTCCTTTATAAATACCCCTTTTATCGAATATTAAAATAGGATTTTAAAAAAAGCGAATATAATACCTGGCCTATTAAAATATTTAATAATATAATTATAAAAAAAGTATTAATAAAAATAATATTCCTACGGTATTATAAATAAAAAAAGGTGCCTAAGGATTGGTACGATTAGGTATAAAAGGCTTAAAATATAATTATAAAAAACCCTTAATTTTTAAAAAAATACGCCTGGTTTAATTAATAAAAAGGACCAGGTATTTTAAATATACCAGCCATAAATAAATTTAACCGATAAGGTTTATAAAATCCCTAACAATAATGGTATTTAAAATAATTAATCATTTATTATAATAAAAGGTAAGGTAATAATAATTAAAAAGTATTCGTGGGAAAGCTGGGAGAATATAAAAGCGGAAATAATAATAAAAGCCCCTATTATTAATATTTATAATAAAACGGCGTAATCGGTTTTTAATTATAATTAAAAAGGAATTAAAAAAGGATAAGGCAGGCCTTTAAAAAAAGCAAGGGTGGAAAATAAGGTTAAAGCGGTTAGGAAAGAAAAAAGCGCTAAAGGAAAAGAAAAGGATCCTAATTATAAAAAAGTATTGGGCGTAATAAAGGAGAAAATGGAACGTAATATATAGGAGGAAAAAAAGGCGCCCTTAAATAATAAGCGTAAGGACCCCCTAAAGTTTACGGACCTAATTTTTTAAAAGGTAATGGAAAAATAATTTATAAAAATTATGGGGAGGCCTTATGGGTTAATAATTACGGAGGTATTATAAATATTATAATTTATAAGGATAACCTTATAGGAGAAACTGGTAGGTAAAATAAGGGTAAAGGAAATTATTAATAAAATTATTTATAAGGGTAAAAAGCCAAAGGGATATTAATAGGTAATTTTAAATAGGCCTAATATTTACCAGGTGGTTAAAATAAAAATACGTTTTATTAATAATATACCCCTAAAGGAATTAAAGTTTATAAACCTTATACGTATTTAATTATATTAATAATACGAGCGTATAAACTTTAGGGTTTTATTTATAAGCCTACCAGGAGGCCTAAAAGCGGTAATATTAAAAAAAGGAAAAATAATCTTTTATTTAATTAATATTCCTAATTTATTAGTATTAATCCCCTTAATAATCCCTTTTTTCCTTTACCCAAGCCCGTATTTATTAATACGTATAAAAGGGCCAAAAAATAGGCTGGCCAGGGTTATTATAAATATAGGCGTAAAAGCCAATATTTTAAAACGAACCTACGCTTAGGAATACGGTTTTAAGGTTTACCAGGCGCAAGTTGCGTTTTCCGATTATAATGGCCAAAAGACCAATTTAGTTTTAATTATACGGTAATGGGTGTATATTTTTTTAAAACTTAAACGTATTACGCAGAACTTTTTTATATTAAAAAAAAATCGAAAAGGGGCGCCAAAAATAATATTAGGAATATTTTTTATTATAATAACGGGATGGAAATAGTATTATAATAAGAAGCGTAATATATTAATCGGGGAGCTCGAAATAAAAGGGAGTAATTATATTATTATTATTATAAATTTAACCCTGGAAAAAAAACGTGGAAAAATACTCCGTAATATTTATCCTTAGGGAATAAAGGTTTTTAAAAAAATATAGGAAACCCTTATAATTCGATTAATAAAAAAGAAAAGGCCAGTATAAGATTAGGGAAACCCCGTACTAATAAAATCGAAATCCTTGCTTATATAATGGAAATTTTAAATTTGGATAACGAAGAAATAATAGTCTAATTTTTTATAAAAGAAGTTAAGCGCTTTATAAAGAAGTTTAAAAAGAATATGCTTATGGAGGGGTATATTAATGGGCCGTAAAAAGGGGAAAACCTTTTAAATAAAAAGATTTAAACCGAAGAATTAAATATGGAGGTTGCCCTTTATTAATTAAAGGGGCAAAGGCGTAGGAAGCCTTACGATTACCCACGAAACCTTAATTATAAAAGAGAAATTACCAGGAAAAGGTTAAACGGTTTTTTAGAAAAGTATTATAAGGGTAATAATCGGGAGCTGTAAAATAATAAAAGGAAAATACGAGATTTTATTATTAATAAGATTTTAAGTATTGGCGGAGCTTAGAAGGCATTTTCCCTCGATAATATTAATATTATTAATATTTTTATTATATATAAGTGTATGGCGGATAAGATAAAGCCCGTGGATATTCGAATAAGGTATAAAGCGGCCTCCGTAAATCCGGACTGGTACGAGAAAAAATGGGAAAAAAATAAGCCATTGGAAAAAAATTATAATAATATTAAATAAAGCGAATACGTTTACCTACGATTATATAAGGCAGGGTATAGCGGTATTAGGCTTATATTAAAAAGGAGGAATAAGATTTTAAAATTCCTTGGGGAATTATAAGGGGAAAAATAAAGGATATTTATAAATATATTTATAAATAAAAAATAAGTATTAATATGGTCCTGGGAATATTTAAATAAAATTAACCTTAATATAACCTTTTCTTAAAAAATCGATATGGTATTTTATATAAGGTGGTAGGTTAAAAGTATTTTTATCCTTAAGGTATTAATAACGGTAATAATCGAAATACTCGAGGAGCGAAAAAAAAAGGGGGTAATTAAATTAAACTAAACGGCGTACCGTAACCCCTGGTTTTTAATTAAAAAAAAAGATAGGAAATACCGCTTAATTAATTTAACGGAAAGGCTTAATTCGGTTATAATTTATAATACTTTTATACCTTTAATTACCGATAAGTTTATAAAAAATATAGCTTATTATTAGTTTATTTTATTTCTGAATTTTTATTCCGAATACGACCAAATGGTGCTTAATTTAAAATCCCGAGATTTTATTACCTTTATAATATTCGCCGGCCTATTTAAAATAACCACGTTTTTATAAAAAGGAACAAATAATATTGCTTAATTTTACAGGATTATTTTTATTATTTTTTTAGGTTTTATTTTAATAATATACAAAATATTTATTAATAATATTACGGTTAAAGGTTTTATTATTATATATAATGGGCGAGAAATTTACCCAGGGGTACGGTAATATATAACCGAATATATTAAAAATTTGGATTAAGTATTATTACGGAATAAACTGGCCGGAATTATAATTTTTATAATTAAATCCAAATGGTGCCAAAAATTAACCGTAATAATAGGTTTTATATGCGGAATAAATGGCCGTAATCTTAAATAAATTAAGATTATTAAAATTAAAAAATGGACGGTTTTTAAAAATATATCGGATATTAGAAAATTTATTAATATGGTGGTTTTTTACCGAATATTTATTAAGGATTTTATTTATATTATTAAACCCTTATACGAATTTACCTGTATAAGGGCGCAGTTTATTTAGAAAAAGAAATATATAAAAATAATGGAAATTTTTAAATAAGCCTTAATATTACCCCTAGTTTTAATTAAAATTAATTATTCCCCGGAAATAAGGCGTATTATTATTAAAGCAGATATATTAAAAACCGGATGGGAAGTATGGATTAGCCAAAAGAGAAAAGGGAAGGTTTTAATGGCGAGGTATAAGTTTGGTTATTGGAAAAAAGCCGAAGGAATATACCATTCGGTTAAGTTAAAATATAAGGGGTTATTTATGGCTTTAAAGTAATTACGGAATTACCTATACGGCGCGCATTTTACCCTTAGGATAAATGCGGCTAATATAATATATTAATTTAATAATAATATTATTAACCTATCCGGAGTATTTATTATTAAATAAATCGTATAAATATAATAATTCGATTTTAATATAAAGCATATATTAGGAAATAAAAATACTATGGTAAACGCGTTATTATAAAAATCCCTAGGACCTTTAAATAAAAAAGATAATAAACTGGAGGAAAATATTAAAGATTTTATTAATGCATAATTATATATACTTAAGGCTATACAGAATTGGAGGGATATTAAGATTTTAGGAGGAAAAATATAAAGTAATAAATCCTAAAAAATAGTGTATTTCCTTATTACCTTAAAAAAACCGAGCAATATTCCTTATAAATTATTCCTCCGTTAAAAAAGGAAGGTTTTAAATTATTTAATAAGGGATTAAAAGCTTTGGCGTAAAACCTTAAAGGGTAAATTATAATTATAATTGGTGGTTAATAATAACCAAACCCGGAACTATATTATTTAAAATAATTATATTTACGAAGGGTATAAAAAACGGAATATTATATTTAATTTTATTATTTAATATTATTATTAAAAAGGATAATAAAAATAAATATAGGAGGTATTAAAAACCTGCCTAATTTATTAAAAATAAAACCCTTAAAGGCCTAAAATACCGTTAAAGATTTTTAACCTTATTTTAACCCCTTTTTTTAAGGTTTTACTCGATATTTTTTAAATACCATTAAGGAAAGGGTATATTTATATTATATAGGCCAGATATAATTTAATAAAATAAATTAAAAGGCGACCATTATAAAAAGCCACCGTAAGGTAAATAATTAATTTCGTTTGGTAAAATATAATTTATAGGTATAGGATATATGGGAAATTGGTAATTAATAAAGGATTAAAAAACCGAGGATTTTTAAATAAACTTATAAAATAAATAGGCCTGGCCAAAATTACGGTATCGGTATATAATTTATAATTATAAGGGGGAATAAAACACCATTATTTAAGCACCAGGGACGTATTATTAAAATTAAGCGGTAATTAGGTTAATACGTACCTAGGGGTATTAATGGTATAAAAAATTATAATAAATTAAATTATAGGATTCTCCCTATACGTATTATTATACGATTAAAAAATGGTCACTTTTATTAAAATGGCGCTCTTTATTTAAAGAATAATTAATTAGAAAGGTAATATACCGTACGCGGACTTTTTAGCGAAAAGGAGCCGGGTAATGGAACGGAAAAAAACGGACTTGGCGGAGGTAGCCTAAATCCTATAACGGAATAGGGAAGCCAGGGCTAAATATATAGATAAGAAAAATAGCGGGAAGATAAGAAAAATTCCATTAAAAAAAGGGGATTTAATATTATAATAAATATTAATTATAAGGGTTAAAAGTATAAAGGATAAATAAAACCCTCGATAAATAAAACCTTATATTATTTATAAACTTTCGAATAAAGGAAGAACGGTGTAGTTTAGGGAACCTTATAAAGGGAGCCCTCCTTTTAAGCGTATAATTAAAAGTAATAAGATTAAAAAGTTTATTTAAAAGAACGAATGGTGGAGTAAACCGGTAGGAATTAATAATAATACCTGGAAAAAATGGGAACCTTATTTAAAATGGAATAATAAATTAGGAAAGGATTATATAGGATTAAGCAATAAGGAGAATGGTTCGGAAGGCCATATTAGGAATAATATATTAAAAAGTTTAGGTAAAGACCAACGCCGAACGGTAATATTTTATAATAATAATTAGGAAAAAGAAAACAATTTAACCGAACGTATTATTATAATATTACGGCCAAAAAAACCACGCAATATGGAAGAATTAAAAAATAAAAAACGGGAATCGGGAAAAGTACCTTTTTTAAAAATAATAAAAAAAGTATAATTCCAAATTTTAATAATAACCACGGAAAAATTCGGTAATATTCCTTTTATAAAGGAATAAAGCTGTATAGTATTATAAGACTTTTAAAGGAATTACCATATAAAAAGAAATTCCCCTTTTTTTATATCCCTTTTTTTATATAATAATAAGCCCTAATTAATTTAAAACCAAATATTATAAAAGGACCCAGTAGAAATTACATACCTAAAGCTCCGTTAATAGCCCGAGGTATATATACGTATATAAAAAAAAAAAATATCCCCTTATTTAAAAATTTAAAAGGGAATATTTTTACGCTTTTTTTTTCCCATTTTCATATTATACCGAATGGCCTTATTTTAAACTATTTATAAATGGTAATTAAAAATAACCTTCCAGTTTTAAAAAAAGATTACCCGTTTAAATTTTAATTCGTTTATTTAATTTACGGAAAAAAAAGGGCGGGATCTTTATTTAAAGGGTTATATATAAAAGTAAAAATTCCTTTATGGGAAAAACTTAATTTTTTATATTAAAGGACGCCATTGGATAGTCCTATATAATATAATTTTTATTTTAATAATAACGAAAGGATTAATTACGGGACAAAGAAATTATGGTTTAATTTTAAAAAATTTATAATACCCCTTATTCCTTACGAGAGCGTAAACCCTTATAATAAGCAGGAGCTTAAAAGGCCGCCGCGCCATTACCGTTATTTTTTTTAAAAGCTTTACCTCAGCCACCCCCTCGATTATAAGCGCCAAAAGAATTAAACCCTTATACCGGTTATATAAAAAGCCTGGTTAAACCGGGAATATTTTCAGCCCCCAAATTTAAAACATTTATAATTTTTAAAAGATTAGGGCCGCCGAGAATAATTTCGAAGTAATTCTCCCAATGCTTAATATTCTGCTCCCATATTATATTATTAAATAACTTTTCGATGCGGAATTTTTTATAAGGGGCATAGTAATTATAGGGAGGATTGGAGTTTAAAGCTAATATATATTTCTTAAGGCCTTTATTTTCGGTTATATAAACCTCGCCGAACCAAAGGCAATTACCATACCTATTCCCGGTATACCCAGAAACGGAAATATATTTAAAAAAGGGGAATATATAATAAATAAAAATATTAGGCTTTTAATTTTAAAAATAACTCGCCCACCCGGAGGTATAATACTTATAAGGGTTTTTATTTATTATACCCTTAAATTATACGGCCAGTATTTATTAATAATAAAAGTAAAGGGAAAAATATAAACCATTTATAATTTACCCTAGAAAGCCTCCATATAGGATGGGAATAATAATAGGCCGATTAACCCTTTTATATAATATAAAGGCCAGGCTGGTAATTTTAAAAAGGGTTTTAAATATATTTAGGTTAATATATATGGCCATATAAATATAATTTAAAGGAGGGTCCCTAAATAGGCCAAACTGGAAATAATAAAGGATATTTTAAAAAAATAATGATAATTAATCCTGTTTAGCCTTAGGAGGTAAAAATGGAAAGGGTGCGAAGGTAAAATAAACCTTATAAACGAAGTTAAAAACCGGCTTAAACCGGGTCCTTTTAATAAGGCTTAAAAATAACCTCGGCGGAAGAATACTAAATTGGAAGGCCTAAACGGTATTATGCTTAAAAGGTATTTTAACTTTAAAAACCGTAACCGTGCGCTGGGGCGGTTAATTTAGGGGGATTAAATTAAAGGAAAAGGTAAGGGAGGACCTTTTAAATAAACCCTGGGAGAAAAAACCCGGGCTGGTTTATTATATAAGGTTAAATTAACGAAAGGTACGAGGTAATAGGGGGGATAAAGGGAGCCGAATAAAGCCGCTGGAATTAATGGTTAGGTTTTAAAGTACCCGATTAATACGGCCTTACGGTTTAACCGGCGAAAGAAAAGGAGCAAAAATAATTACCAGGGAGATTAAAATTAAATAGCCCTATATAAAATTAATAGTTTAAAGAGAATATACCTAAAGAAGGGCTTTGGGTAATAATAAAAGTGGCGTTAATTAAAAGGGCCGCCTAATTATAAATAAAACGTTTAATAATCCGAGTGCGGCTCCTTATAATATAAGCCCCGCGCCCTTTTATAAAAGGAGGAGAAATGCGAGGGCAAGGAAGGGTAAAGGTTATACGATAAGGTATAGGAAAAAAAAGGTTGGCTTATAGGTATAATAGGTTTAGAAAAATTAAAAGGCCTATTGGCCATTAATAAATGCCGAATAAAAGTTAAAAGATTAAGGAGCCCCTTATAAGTTTCCTTATTATTACTTTAATTTAAATGGGATATATTTTAAAAGGATTAGGGAGTAGATTAAAGAAAGGGGGTAATAAAGGGAGCGAGTGTTTAAGGGAAAAAGGGCTCGGAAAAAGGGAAAAAAGCGAGGAATATATAAAAAAAAGAGTATTATAAGGAGAAAAAAGGCACCGATAAGAAGTATATAAAAGGAAGGATTATCGAAGGTATAAAAGGAAAAAGAGGGAAAAAAGTTGGGCCAAAAATACTTATATGGTTATCCGATTAAAAATGGGAGGCCCGTTAATAATTATAAAAATTATAAGAATTATAAGGGTAATAGGGTAAAAGGGTAATAATGGGAACGTTTAAAAAAATACTTATTTATTTAAAAAAATACCACCGTTTATTTAAAACCCGCCAATATATTTAAGCCTTTTGGGTATAAATACCCCCTTTTTTCCCCCCATATTTCCTTAATTTCTTTTAATTATATTATCTCCCAGCCTTAAATCTTTATAATATAATCCTACTTAATTTATTCTTTATTTTAATTTAATTCCTTATTTTTAAATTCCCTTATTTATTAAAAGTTTATATTACCCTTAACCTAACCCCCGGCATTTGGTACCTTTTTAGCCCTTTTAACCTAAGAACTTTAATCCAAATATACCTCTTATTTTTTATTTTTACCTAATAAAATAAAAAAGCCCTAAGTAATATTATTTTAATAATGGGAGATTATACTTTTAAAGGGTTAAGGTTAAAAAATAAAACCAGCGTTTAAATATCTGGATATTAATCGGAATTTTTATTTAAATTATTCCGAAAGGTGATTTTTTATATAAAAACCCTTATTAAACCTTAGCGTTTATATAAAAACCAGGCCCGTTGGAAAGGGCCAATCCCTTTATATATTTTATATATAAATAACCCAAAGTTTAAAAAAATTGCCCAAAGGAATATAAGCGTAATTATTAGGGATATATTTAATCTTATTAACCGTTATAAAAATAACCGTTTCCGCTAACGGCTTCGAAGGCCTATTATTACCAAAGCGTTTTTTATAAATATTTGGGCATATATATATAATATTATTAAATTATTAAAGTATAATTAATCTTTTTTTTATTAATAATTAATTATTTATAAGGATTACCTCGAAATATATAGCGGGGTAAATAATATTAGGTTTACGATTGCGGATTTTAAACCTTTAAAGGGGCCTGAAAATATGCTAATTATTAAAGACCAGGCGGCCCTTATAATTCCCCTATAATACCCGTTTTTTAAGAATTACGATTTATTTAATATAATAAAGGCAGGGATTAACCCTATAATAAAAGGATAAAAAAACCCGCGAATAATTTTTATTTAAAATTGCCCAAGGGGTATAATATTTATTATATTTATATTAAAGAATATAGGAAAGGATTTTAAAAGGTATATATGGGAGGTTTGTATAAGGTTTTCGGCGATATTTTAAAACGAAACCAATAGGGGTATATTTAAAAAGTACGGCCTTTGGCCTAAGGTCCTTTTTATAATAATTATTTTTATATAAATTAGCCCCTTTTACCGATCTTAGTACTTTATAGTGTTAAAAACGCTTAGGATTATAATTTATAAGCAGAAAATAATATGGATTTATACGCGAATAAAAAGGGAGGTTTATATTAATAAAAAGGCCCTTATATTTTAAAAATTAAAAAATAATAGAAAAAGGTTATGGTACCGCCTTCGAGAGCTAAAATTAAGTATAGGGGGAAAAGGGAAAAGGAATTATATATTATATTCCTTCGGGCCATTGCCTAATAATTATATAAGGCATTTTATAAATTAGGTAAAGGTGTTTTATATAAATTATTTAAGGTTTATAATAGGCCTTAATTTATTAAGGAACCTTTTTAAAATAGGGTAATTATAAGGGGAAATTAGCGCTATTACTCGGTATAAGGTTTTTTTACGTATAATAATAGGAGGTAATAATCCCCAGGGTTATTTGGTTAATAATAAAAAGTGGTAAAGCCTAAATACGAATATAAATATTACCGGGATGCGTTTTTATATATTTAATATTCGTATAGGCCTTAGGCCTTTTTTAATACGCCCTAAGCTTTTTAATATTAGGGTAAATTCCATAGCTTATAAGGGGGTAAACCCGTTTAATTTTTATACGGAAAATTAAGAGAATATAATAAAATTAAAATCGGGAAATAATATGGATTTGGATTTTATTTATATAATTAATCCTGTATACCGAAGGCGGAGGGGCCAGGTGGTTTCGGAAAAAAAAGGGGGTAATAACCGCCTTTATAAATCTCCTAAGGGAAAATACGTATTACCGGGATAAAAGCCTAATTTATTAAAATTATTTAAATTACTATTACGCACCCTTTCCCTTTTTTTTTTACCCTTCGCATATTCCATTATACGCATATTCCCCGTTAATTATTAATCGCTGCCCTTATCCCTATTCTTAAAAATAACCTTATTTTCCCTACGCGTAGTTTTTATTTTTAAACGATTATTATAACCCTAATTTTTTTTATATATTAATTAATATTGGTGGGTGTATAAAAAATAATATAGGTCGTTTTTTAATATTAAAGTGGATAATAATTTTAAAGTGTTTAAGGAGGAGATTATTAAGGAATTTTTATGCCGTTTATTAATAAAAAGGAGGGCCCATCGGCCGGAGAACTTTAGGTTTTATTTTATTTAACGCCATTTACCCCGTCCCGGACCTAATATATAGCTTACCTATACCGAGAATTTTCCAGGGTGGGCTATTATTAAAAGGAATATTAAACGAAAGGCTGCGGAGAAAAAGGAGAGAAAGGAAGCTTAAAGAAGGGAGGCGGTTAAAGCGAGAAATGCGGCCTATAATATTAAGCATGGCCAGCGCCGCCAATTTAAAAGGATTAAAAAGGCCCCTTAAGTTTAATTAACTTTTAATTATATAAAAAAGGGAAATAAGTGTTTTGTTTTTTATTTTATAAATTATTTAAAGTAAAGCTTAAATGCCACCAATTAAAATAAACCCTCCGGGGAAAATAAAGGTTAGGGTATAATAAAATTTATGAAAATAAAATTATATAACCTTATTTAATTATAATAAAATAAAAAAGGGAACCCGTAATTATTATAAAAAAGTAATTAATAATATACGAAGGGCGAAAAAGCGGATAGATTAGTAATATTAATAAAAGCCAGAAAACTTTTTTTAAAGTTTTTCGGACCGCGGGGCGCGGTCTTTTATTATGGGTTGGTAAAATATAATAGTGCCGGAGGTATTCCCCGCTATATTTATATTAAAGACCGGCGCCCGGCGCGATTATTTAAATAATTAATTTAAAGCCCTAAGATAATCCTGTACAGGATTATATAAAAAGCCAGAAGGATTCCCGGGATTTGTGGGACTTTTGGGAGGGTAATAAATTATGGCGGTAAAAACTTGGTTATAAAAATACAATTATTATTTAATACATTATATTTTCCCCTAAATATTATATTATCGTTTAGGAATAATCCTGTACAGGATTATTCTATGTTTTCTGGAGTGTTGCCGCTCCTAAACAGGCAACTTAAGGTTTAACCAAACCAAATAGCTTGGTTTTAGACACCGACCATGCAGCGAGGTTATTAGACCTACTCTCCGCTACAGCAGGTTTTAAGGCTGCCTTAAATCACCTACGGACCCTCTAATTTATTACCGAAATAAATTGGCGGCTATTAAATAACCGGGCTGCCTATAATAATATTAGGCTTTTTACCGATTTTTCTAATGCCTTAAAAATTTATATTATAAGAAATTCTATTAAGGAATATAATTCTTAAGCTTTATTAGGACTATTATTAAATAATTATAATAATTTGGCAAAGATATTAGCCCTTATTTTATAGGTAAAAGCTATAGGGACTGGCCAAGGCCATATATAAGGCTTAAATAAAAATATTGGTTTAAAGTCTATATTATTATTAATTATTAAAGCTCGAGTAATGCTTTTGGATAACCTTTGGGTTAAAAAGTGCTTGGTTAATAAAGCATTAGGGATAGTTAATTAAATTATCTAGGCACCAGGTATCTTTATTTTTTTACTTTTATTTCTTTTTATTATTTTTTATTATTAACAATTTTCTAAATAAAGTCCCCCGCACAAATCTCCCCAATATGGTGTATATTACATTTAATAATTATTTAAGATCCAAATTATATTAAAATATAAATAACCAGCCTATAGTACCTATTTTTCCTATTTATAGGGAATTTATGGTAGGGAATACGCCCTGTACCCGTATATAATTCCTATTAATCATTGCTTTTACCATTATAATTTATAAATCGCAAGGTTTAATTATGGATAAAGCAGTAATTAATATTACAGGTATTAAATTGACCCCGGGGCTTAATTATATTATTATATTAAGGTTAAAAAGCCTGGAGGGTATATTATTTGATCGTTCATTTGATTTGGATATTATTCGGAAGGGGGGTAAGGGGAAGATAGCGCAGGCGAAGGTATTAGATTGGCAAAAAAGGACCTCTAAGATTATTCCATTATTATCAGTGGAAAGTTTAAAAACAAATTAAATAGGCTTGTTTCTCCGATCTTTATATACAAATTAATAGAAAGTTAAAAAGGAATTTAAATCGGCTTATTTCTCCGATTTTTATACACAGATTAATGGAATGTTGAAAAGGAATTTAAATCGGCTTATTTCTCCGATTTTTATATACAGATGAATGAAATGTTTTAAACGAATTTAAATGCGCTTATTTCCCCGATTTTTATATACAAATTAATGGAAATTTTAAAATCAATTAAAATACGCGTATTTATGCGATTTTTATATGATAAAAAATATAATATTAGGGGGGGGGGGGGGGGATGAAGGGTTATAAATCAGAGAAGGTACCATATTAAATAACGTAAGTTGTAGTATAGTAGTTTAATTGGTTAAAGCCAAATCGTTTATTAAAACCGTAAACCTAAAGTGCATAGGTTTAAATCGGCCTATAGCCACGTTTTTCAAACTTTTAATAAACTTTCCAATTAAGGAATTAAAATAAATAAGTAATTAAAATAAGTAAGCCTTTAAAATAAGTAAGGGAGTAAAATAAGTAAGCGAGTAAAATAAGGAAGTGAGTAAAATAAGGAAGTGAGTAAAATAAGTAAGCGAGTAAAATAAATAGAAATGAAATCAGGAAATAAGAAATAAGTAAAATAATGAACAGGTAATAAATAAAAAGAATAATAAATATAAAGAATAAAAAACGAATAAAAAAAGAAAAAAGAAAGAAATAGAAGGTATAGGATAAAAAGCGAATAGAAGAAATAGAAATAAAATAATAAGAGAATAAAAAAAAATAAAAAATAAAGAAATGGAAGGTATAGGATAAAAAGCGAATAGAAGAAATAGAAATAAAATAATAAGTAAAATGCAGAAAAGAAAAAGCGAATGAAATAAAAAGAAATAAAATTATAAGCGAATAAGATAAAATAAAATACCAACTTTCTTTATAATTTAAATTGCATTAGCGATTTTCACGATATGTATGGGGAATATTACGTATTCCCATACCTTACTTCCTACGTGGAAATACCGGATATTATTATTATATAGTTTTAAAAAATGCATATTTATTATACGCACAAGGCCGTATCCGCCCAAATAAAATAAATAAAAATTTAGAAAAAGTTATAAAATGGTATTTTAATAATTATTTTTTAATACCAGCTTTTATTTTATTTTTACCATTTTATTTCCAGTTTATATTGTATTTTTAAAATATATTATAAACGGAATCGTTATCCGGGAAAATAATTAAGGGCAGCCTAATTATGTATTTAACCATATTATTATATGGCCTGAAGCAAATGCACACTTACCCGTATTATAACGGGGAGTAGGTCTAATAACCTCGTTATATGGTCGGTGTTTAAAACCAAGCTATTTGGTTTGGTTAAACCTCCAATTATTTATTTAAAAGTGGTAACGCTCCAGAAAATATAAAATAATCCTGTATAGGATTATTGCTAAACAATAATATAATATATTGAATAATAATTTTATTTTTATAATTAAGTTTTTACCGCCATGGTTTATTACCCTTTTAAAAATCCTATAAATCTCAGGGGTTTTATTAATTCTTTATATAATACTATACAGGATTATTTTAAGGCTTTAAATTAATTATTTAAATAATTATGCCCGGCGAGGGTATTTAATATAAATATAACGGGGGATACCTCCGGTACCGTTATATTTTATTAATTTATCATAAAGAACCGCGTCCCGCGGTCCCAAAACTTTTAGGAAAAGCTTCCTGGCTTTTATAAATATTACCGATTTATCCGCTTTTTTACCCTTTACGTATTATTAATTACTTTTTTATAATAATTACGGGTTACCTTTTTTATTTAATTATAATTATAATATCGGGTACTTTTACGCAGAAAGTAAGGTGTGAGAATACGTAGTATCCGCCACACATATCGTGAAAATCGCTAATGCGATTTAAATTATTAAAAAAGTTGGTATTTTGTTTTATCTTTTTCGCTTATAATTCCATTTCTTTTTATTTTATTCGCTTTTTCTTATTATTTTGTTTCCATTTCTTCTATTCGCTTTTTATCCTTTACCTTCCATTTCTTTCTTTTTTCTTTTTTTTTATTCGCTTTTTCTTCTTTATATTTATTTTATTTATTATTCTTTTTATTTTTATTTGCTTATTATTTTACTTATTTCTTATTTCCTCATTTTATTTCTATTTATCTTACTCGCTTATTATTTTACTTTTTTATTTCCATTTTTTTCACTCGCTTATTTATTTTACTCGCTTACTCATTTCAATTGCTTACTTATTTTAATTGCTTACTTATTTCAATTACTTACTCATTTCAATTGCTTACTTATTTTAATTGCGTACTTATTTTAATTGCTTACTTATTTTAATTGCTTAATTGGAAAGCTTTTTTAAAAGTTTAAAAAAGGTGGCTATTGGTTGATTTAAACTTATGCACTTTAGGTTTACGGTTTTAATAAACGATTTGGCTTTAACCAATTAAACTACTATATTACAACTTACGTTATTTAATATGGGACCTTCTCTGATTTATAACCCTTCATCCCCCCCCCCCTAATATTATATTCTTTATTATATAATAATCGCAT